>CAMOHE010051164.1:0-11607 GCA_946598075.1 Artocarpus hirsutus
TTAAAACTCCTTGAACATACTCCAAAGAAATTTTTAGTATTTTTAACAAATAATAACTGGAAAATTTTTTGAGAGGAAGAGAAAGAAAGAAATGTGATAAAGAGAGAGAATGAGAGAGAGAGGAAAATCGAGAGAGAGAGAGAGAGAGTGAAATTTGAGAGATAGAGAGAGAGAGAAATAAAAATGAAACTCCCATTCTTTGAAATAAATCAGAATTTTCTGATTAATTGGGGGCCAAAATTCGTGTAGGAAAGAGAAGATTAAGGGGAGAAAAATCAGAACTTCCAAGAATGGATCGAGTTGCCATATTTCACTTTTGTAAAACGGGAAAACTCATCCATTAATTCAAATAAATGAAAAGTCAAATGTTTTATTACCAAAATAACATAAATCAATCCATAAATATGTTATTTAATTAGAATAAAACGTCCATAATTAAATTCCATCTTATCACAATTTTGTAAGAATTTCTGCTGACTACATGTCAGCTGTCATCGGCCTGCCAATCTCAAGAGTTCGGCCTGCCGATCTCAGAAGTCCGGCCTACCGATGATATACCATCGGCTTGCCGTTCAGAGAACGTCATTTCGGCCTGCCGAACTTAATAGTCCAGCCTGTCGAACTGCCTTAACACTCAAAATCATTCATAACACATATAATTGCCCATAAAAATATAATTAACACATAACATTAATGACATGAACAATTGAGCACATCAATTCCACGCGAGCGTCACCTGTCATAACACTTAAAATAAAATGGTTAGCACCATTTATCATATATCATAGCACTTATCATGAGTATAACACTTAACATCGTCATAATCATATCATAACATTTAACGTCGTTATTAATAATAACATTATCCGTTACATGAAATTAGGCGGGCGTTACAATGCATGTGGTCAATGCTCGGCCTGGTGTACTATGTCAGAAGGGAGTGGTCAGCTATAGTTGATCTTTGGGCCTGGCTTTGGGGTGATGGAATTTGAAGGGAAAGGTGGTCAAGCTCGACAGGACACGTGTCAGCATATGATTGGCTCTTTCTTTAACAGGCGTAATTATTGCACCCCCTCTAATTTTGCGCTCAAGTTTCGGCTATAAATACAGGTGGATTTTTGTCATTCCAGAGTGCTTCGTATCTAAAATTCTAGCCCTTTAAGTTTTAGCTGTCGAGCGAAAAACTTGATTTTGAGGTGTTTATTCGCATACCTGAGTAGCTTTTTACTCAAACAGGTAATTTCTGAACATAGGACACAATTATGAGTGACTTAAGTGAATTCCCAAAATGACTCGGTTAATATTTCCTAATTAGATGTGTTAGACATATATGCCCTAAGAAGTAAAAATGTAATATATTTTTGGAGATATTTTTTTATCAATAAAGAGTTTAATTATTATTCATATACCAAATTGTTGTCCTCTTTACGTTCATATCTGTTGGATGTATGATAAATAAACAAAAGTATAAGACTGTGGGTCTAAGCCTTTACAATTAGGCATATGATGGACAAATTATGCAGAAGACATGACTCTAAAGGTGACAGTCTAAGTCATAAGATCTGCAATTGAAGGAATAAAGTTAGGCACTTTATTCATGTAAAGATTGTTATATTTTCTATATCCCTAACAGGAGATGTTTGTCTTGACCATCCAAGGTGGACTCCACAAATAGAAACACTGGTGGCATTGTCATAGGTGACGATGTATTGGATCAGGACATAAAGTGAAATTGATTTGGATTAGTAATTCTATCTCAACAAATCAATTCACTTTAGACAATCATATGTGTTATATATTAATCCTCAGATGAATAGTGGGCCTATTGTCTTGGCTTATATCTTTTGATGTGCCAAAATGTGACATCCATATTTTATGATGGTATACATACCGGTACATTAGAGATATGACTTTTGATGGCATAGACTTGTTATTCATAGATACGCAATCCATAGCTCCTTTTTAGGAGTCAATGATATCCTCTTATATGTATTATCTTGTAATTGAAAAACTGGAGAGCTCAACCATTTGGATACATAGGTGACTAAATTGTATACTATCTTTAGATAGTAAGTTTTCTGATGGTAAGATAATGACACGTAAGAGAAAAATAATCAAGAAGGTAAGATAAAATGTATCCTTAAGCTGATTATGGATAATCCTATGGGGATACGATACATTATGATATGTCATAGAGACTTAGCTATTCGGGTTTCGTAATTTTATGCAGTTTGAGAGTGCAACTCTAAGCTTTTAGTAGATCAGTTGTAATAACCCGAAAAATTCAAAACTTAATAACTACGATCAATTAAGGATTTTTCCCTCATTACTCAACTAAAAGCTTAAAAAAGTACAAGTTTAGCATTTATTAACATGTAAATTTGAAGGTCTTAATAGTTGTAAGACCTTAGAAATAAATAATATTGTGAATGCACAAAATTATATGCTTTATTTATAAAACATGTAACAATGTAATGTTATGATAGTACATTAAAATAATTAAACAAATAATTATTTAATGTGCTAAACTAAGAGTTTATGATTTATTAATTTTATGCATGAGTCAAGAGATGATGTTATTTGGCAAAAGGTGGTATTTTCAACTTACTAAGATTATATGAAAATTTCTATATGATATCAGTTCAGTAAAAGAAACCTAGATCAATAGTGATCATGAGCTTCATACCATAATTAAAAATGGTGAGCACCAAGTTCAAGGATGCAAGAATTCTAACGTTTTAAATATGTATAGTTAGTTACTATACACATTAATAATTACGTAAGGTTATTATTATTGTTGTAATAATAATGACAATAATCATAATATCAGTTGTCAAAATAATAGTGAATAAGAAGAAGAAGAAGAGTATTGATAGAGTCCACAAATGCTAATCTATTGGTAAGAAGCAAATCTATAAATTGCTCTTTATGAGAAATAGTTTGGATTATATCCATAAATCACGAGATTGTGCTAAGTTTGAAATTTTAAATTAAATTGACTTTTTGATAGTCAATTTAATTTACAAAACTTTTATAGAATTACAACTATTGTTTTTATAATGAAATTTGAAGTTTACAATATGAAAATTGTTAATGAAAAATATATGTTTTAAATTACATTTTTAAAGTTTCAAAGGTTAAAAAAATACATATATATAAATATAAATATAAATATGAATAATTATATTGAGCAAAATTTTAAATACATAATATCTTTCTTAGAATTAATATACATATATATACATATATGTGTACACAGTTGTGAAAATAGTTAATCATCGGTTCTGAAGACAAATATATCAAAGTTTATTATTTCAAAATTAAATCACAAAATCCATATAGTATGGATAAAATTATGAAAATGAATTTTATATCAAAATGAATATTGTAGTAATACAATAATACAACAAGAGAATTGAAAATTTATGTGATTATCTTTAAAGTGTAAATAAATTGCAGTTTTTAAAAGTATAATTATATTTACAAAAAATTTAAGTTTACGGATCAAATTTGATCTGCCTGACACAACACAGTTTAGACTATGTAGATACAAAATGGTCTATAAATACATGAAGAAAAAAAAAACTGACCAATCACAACCAGCCACTCTCTTTCTCTCTCTACTCTCTTTCTCTCTCCTCAAACTCAGTCAGAGATCCAACCTCCATTTTTGACACCTCCCACACCAATGGAAAATTCTCGACAAGCTAAGTCCAACGGTGTGTCATGCCACCCACAACTCCACCGGAGCAGCTCTCACGCGCCGATCAAAGTAGCTAAAAATCACAAAATTTTTTGACATGATTTCTCCTCCGTCCGAGCTCCGATCGAGACAATCTTGGTGTCAATGGAATCAGATCAAAGAGATGAAGAGAATAGCATCGATATTACGATACGATTCTCGTCGAAGGAGCCTCGTCGGAGCTACCTTTTTCCTTCACCATGCCACCACTCGATGTCACCATTCACAGTGGCGTTGAGGCACACCGTTGCCACCATTCTATTCAAAAGGCGACGGGGAGTAAAACCCCTCGCTCAATTTTACGACCCAACCACCGTTCGTCAGAGTTCCACCTTAGTCGCCATCCACCGCTGCAATAGCCGCTGTCACCACCATCCCCAACCTCATGGCTCCAAATTGATTGGGGGAAAAGACTCAGAGGATCACATAGAGGCTAATCCCCTAACCAATTTCATGGAAACACCCCTGGAGGATGGAGAACAGCATCTCCCTCGTGTGCTGCTGAGAGGGTAAGTAGGGCCGTCGATCCGAGCTGCAGTGACACTCACCGCCGGCTTCATTCGATTCAGACAGCCACGAAGAAGGTAATGCCCAATTCAATTTGGGCCCAACGCCGGTGAAGATCCACCTCCCAAGCCACCACATTAAGTCAAGATTTTTGAGTGAAATCCGTGTTGATCAAAGCCAAATTGAGAAAAATTGAGCATACCATTGTACTCAGCAGGTCAACAACTAGCAGAACCTAAATTTTCAGCTCAGTCCGATCACCGTAGCCGCCCCATGCGCCGCCGTGGATGGCAGGCCTCCGGCGACCTCTGGTCTTGCACTTTCAGACGTTTGATCGAAGAACCGAGGCCACCTCCCAACTCATTTAGTCTTTTTGAACACGATGGTGCCCTTCGTTTGAGCTAATTCCACTCTGATGAAAATTGTTTGGTACTGATTGCACACAGATCGAGGCGACTCAAACTATAGTAACGGAGTCCAGAATGATGTTTTCAGCAATAATAAATCTCCATGGAGCATTCCTAGCCATCCATAGCCACTCGAGAAGCATTTTTAAGGATGCTACGCAGACTGTAGATATAGCGAGATGTAACTAGACTCGCTCAACTTAGAGTCCAGGTAAGTAGGAATCTTGCTTACAGTATGAATAGTTTTAAAAATAAATTAATTTTAAATATTTTCATAAAATTTATGAAAATACATGATCAGTGATTTGTTGCACTGTTACATGTTATGATGTGGTATGTTATATTATGACATGATGTGAAATGCTATGATGATGATGATATGATTAAGGTGTGATGTATGCAATATTTAAATTATATTGTTTAATCACTTTCATGTCAAGTATGATTATGATTTACGATTCATGAATTACAAAATTGTGATGTCATGTAGTGATAAGTCATACTGCATACATACAATAAGACAAGTGAAACTTATAAGACAAGTTAAGGGTGTCGTACCAACCTCCCGACCCACGAGGAGGCTCCATGTTAAAGTAATGAATGATCTTGGTGTCGTTGGGACCTCACGAACCCTAACTTCCCAAGATTTGCGTGCAACCGGTACGATCACTAGGGCCCAAAGTAAGAAGATAAGATACAATTTAAATAATTAAGCATAAATCAAGTTGATAAGCAAGCATAAAAATGATTTTTATAAAAATGATTTTTAATTATGTTTTGTGAGACTAATTTCCTACTTGCTGAGCAAAAGCTCATTTAAGTATGTTCAGGTTGTAGGTAAGAAAACCTGTCAGTGACACTTGATGGGCAGTGGTGAGCGGCGGATGAATGGTGAAGATGGGAATGGATATCTCTTATGCAAAGTAATATTTGTGCTTCATTTAGTTTACAAATTTATACATGTTTTCATTTATGAAATTATGTATGTCTTTAGTTTGCAAAAGTTATGTAGATATAAATAGTAATTAAAATTACGTAATCATGTTTTAAAAATCGAGATCATGATTACGCAACCTTAATCTCGAGGATTTCAAGATTTAAAAATGTTGCAATAGACAATGCAACAAATGCACGAAAATTGTTAAGAAAGAAAAAAATATAAGTTTATTTGGAATTACAAAGGATTATGGGAGTTTTACGTTATGCTAAGAAATGAATTTTATGGATATGTTTTTATGAAATTATTATGAAAGTTTAAAAAGAAAAGCTTTAAGAAATTAGTATCTTAAACTTAAAAGTTTAAGTTATAAGAAATTATGTTTTGGTTAGTTTAAGAAAGCTTACTTTTAAGAAATAATATGTTATTTTTAAAACATTAAAATTATAAGTAAAATATATAAATAATTGTTAAGAAAGTTTTAAAGAGCATTTAAATGGGATTTTATTTTAATATTTAATTTAAAATTGTTTTGAAAATAGTTTTATTTAAATTGAGAAATGTCTTTAAAGTAATAGTTGCTAAATAATTATCCTCATGTTTAAAAAGAAACGTTTAAGGAAATTACTATGGTTATATTTCAATAAATTAATGTTATGAGTTATGTAAAGGATCATGCTTTTGGAAATTATAATTATGTTAAAACGTAATAATTATTATTACGTTATTATCATGTTTGAAAAATTATGTATTATGTTAGGTTTATGCAATTAAGTTTTGAGAAATAATTATTATATCTTTTAAGGTTACATGTTGAGAATTGTTTACCATCAAGAATTCATTTGTTATTAAGTTTTGGAAAAATAGTTATTACTTCCTTTGAGGTTTCATGTCAAAGATTCTATAGCAAGAATCCATTTAAAAAAAAAAATTTGTTCCGAAATTTCTCTACCTTATTCTTAAGTATGTTTAAGTTCATGATCACGTTAAGTTAAGTGACGGCTACGTAGGGAGGGTCGTCACATCAGCGTTAGAGTTGATAATTATGAAATATGTATCTAAGATATTGGTTTCAAAATTATTGAGAGCTTGAACTATATACGTCCATTAGGTCCCTTTTGCTAACTCATAATAAATCTTGTAACGATACGATATGCTTTTCAAATAAATTGGTTACTTATGTTAAATTATTAAATTAGCTGAAATTTGATAGGATTAGATAATTCATGTTTGTTTATTTGAATTAATTTTGTGAAATATTAATTCAAGATAAACTTGTTGAATTATTAGGAATATTTATTTTCATAGAGATTATCTATATAAGGTTGTTTTAATCAGATAACTTCTCTATTAGATTATTTAACTTAAAACTGAAGCTTTATTTAAAGAATCTCGGGTATGAAATAAAATATTTACAGGGATCATTTATCGTAACTTCGGCAGGCAGATCTACCAATTTGGCCTACCAACCGAACAATAATCTAAGCACGTGTTTTTACACGATTTATCATATATTGATCCAGATTCAAAATTTTGAGGCCTTATCTGATAAGGACTACCCTTTGGTCCAACCTCTATAAATAAAGAGTGAGACTTCTTAGTTATTAAGATCAGTTGAAAAATCAAGAGTGAGCATTCTAGTCTGTGAGTCTTTAAAACTCCTTTGAGAGCTATTGTTCACAAATTGCGAATGCTAGTTCTAGGTTTTTCTTAATTAGTTAGAAGAAGAGTCATCGAGGAAGAGCTGTATAAGGTGTACCCATACGCACTCCGATCGTGGATAAAGAATAGCAAAGAAGACCAGTTGGTTGAGGCTCTTATAGAACGCCCTTCTCTTTACAGATTGTAGGAGCTCTTCGGCATACAAAAGTTAGTAAGATCTGGTTAATTTATGCATATAGCATGTCAAACTTGTGTTTTGAAAAATACTCTATTTCAAAAAAAAATTTAATTTCTGTTGTGTACCATTTTTCCAACAGAATGAAGGCACCAAGACCAACAAGGCTAGATCTAAGGAAGTTGATGTTATGGAGATGTCATCAAGCCAGATAAGGTAGCTCCACCGGATCAGGTAGCTCCATTGTCCAAGATCCTCAGATTAGGACAAGGAACGGTTCTGAAGAGAGAATTCCTTAACATGCTTGAAGAGAGGTGGCCCGTTAGGCCATGTAGGGGAGAAGATCTTTAAATCAGGCAGGTCACCGTAGGTATTTCCTAGGTTACTGCCCAGGAGCACGCCTGCTTGGTGGTAACCAACGATGTTCTGAGCACTTTAGGCCAAGGCACCAAGGAAGCAGTTCATATAATGGGAGAAGTAACCAATGATCTGGCCACCAATAAGGAGAGATTGACCCAAGATGACGAGGCCAAGGATGAGGAAAAAGAGGCAGAGAGGCCTACTATGGTGACCAGGGTCCAAGTTGTAGTGGCCTACAGGGTACATCAGCCTAACCAAACATCAGCGGTAGGATAAACTTTATGAATGATGCCAGGCCGGCTTAAGACTCTACGTTAGGAATATCAAATTCCCGACAACATTATCTTTGCTATGCCCAGGGAGGGGGAATTGCCAATGAACTTGCCGGAGGTGTACATTACACTATACGCGGAGTTTTTCCTAGCATGAATCCACTTTCGACTCCACCCTTTTCTCTGCCGGGCATTGAACGACCTAAACATGTGCCCTACTCAACTTAATCTGAACTGTTATAGATCCTTAATTGGCATGTATATTGTGTAGAGGTACTTCCATATGACTGAGATACCATGGAAGGCCTTCAAGCAGATGTTGAAGAGGCTTCCTTGGCAAACCAGGTGGTACTACTTTACCAGATTCAAGAAAGACTTCATTCTCAACAACCTTGACCAAACAAATTGTGGAAATTCGAATGGTTCTACATTGAGGGAAATTGGATGTCTCAGGCTAATGAGGTAATGCCCGCTGATCAAGTTGTCCCTAGCAAGTTCAAGTAGAGACACATTTAGTCGAAGAGGTTGTGGGCCCCGAGCAGACTCTTTGCAGCTATGGAATAATTATAAGCCTAAGGCTACTCAGCAGTAGACCTTTTTGCTGTGAAAGACCAACTTGGCCTATTATGGCTAGTTTATAGGGTCTAGCTTGACGAATCCCTGCCAAGATGACGTGCTTCTTACTCGTCTAGCCAAGCAAGTTACTATTGCAGGGCACAGTGCTGCCTACATTCCAAGGACAAGTACCTACTGAGCCGGGCGGCTGGTAGGGGAGCCATTATCGCCTAATTCCAAGGACTCTTCTTGTGGTTCCCTCGGTTTGGGGCCATCCATAGCTGATGAAGATCTCGGGGAGGTGATCAGGCAACTCTACCCACTAAGCTAGCTCTAGATTAGAGGTTTGACTCCAAGTTTTTTTTTTTTTTTTTTGTTTACTGAGCTTAGCTTAACTTGCATTTTTTCTTGTCTTGTAGATTTGTCATCCAAGGAGCTATCCAAGCAGGAGAGGCAAAAGCAGATGGAAGAGATTCGTCGTTGGAGAAAGGAGAAAAAGGTTGCTTAGTCTAAAAGGAAGAGGACCGTGGGGATCGGTAACCCCTGATAGCTCACTCGTTGAGCATCCTGCCTCTAGCACCGACAAGGCCAGAAGGCTCCACAAGTCGAGGTGACAGCACTCCACCTCCTCCTATAGTCATTTTGCCTCCACTGGCTGACCCACCGAGAAGGTGCCATCTGATGCACCTTTTTATGGTTGAGTTCCTCGAGAGGCTGTGCCTGATGAAGAATTTTTTTCTCTGCCAGGAACCAGTCCTACCAGGACTGTTACTGTGTGGCCTTCTAGTAGATTATCTAGGAAGGCTCTATCTAAGAATCTCGAGCTTTTCAATACTTGTCTTTTTATTTTCTTCTGCAAACTTCATCCTCTTGTAGGCTAATGCATCACTAAAGCTCACCAACTTTTGGGCCAAGCATCAAATGAACATTGAGCGGGAGAAAGCCAAGAAGGCCACGAAGGAGAAGGCCTGAGTGGAGAAATGTTTGAGGAAAAGGGTTGTAACACCCCGAAGTTAATTAAATGGTATTAGAGTGTAAAATGGTGAATTAGTGCGCCATGATGAGTGTTTTGAACTTAATTTGATTATTTTGTGAAAATTAAGAAACTTTGTGTTAATTTACTCTTTTAGTGATTTTTAATTATTCTAAATTGTTTTTAATTGTTAATTTAATGTTCAATGAAACAATTTGATTTAAAAACAGTGTTTTATTGCACATAGCCTTATGCAACTAATTTTCTCTCTTTTCCTCTATTTATTTCATTTTTCCCCTTCTTTCTCTCATTTTCACTCTCTTTTTCTCTCTCCTCTCTCTCGTCTCTCTCTCGGTTACCCACACTCTCTCTCATTCTCTCTCTAAAATTTTTGAAACAAAATTCAATTTCAAGCTTCGGGATTGTGGATTGAAGGCTCGGGAACGTGATTGAACAACCACAAACTCGATTCAAGCTTCGATTTAAGGTTAGTTTTCAAAATTTCTAAACTTTTTCAATTTTTTAAATTTTCTTGCATTTTGAAATTTAAGAGTTTCCAAGTCTAGAAAAGCTTCGATCTGAGTTAGATGGACTTAGATTAGCTAGAATGTAAACTTCATTTCATCAAAAACGGATTAGAATCAAGATTTTTCATTTTTCCTTTATTTTTCTATTTTTGGAGTTTTGAGAAAAATCTTGTTTAAAACTTGTTTTGATCCATTAAAAAGTGTTTTACTATGTTTTTCTATTGCTTATAATGCTTATCCATGCCTGGGAACTGAGAAAACAAGTGAGATTTGAGAATTTGGATTCGGGAAGCCGAGAACCCGTGCGTGGAAATTTCTAGAATTTCCCAGTTCGGCAGGCCGAACTTCATGTTCAACAGGCCGGATTCATCCGACCAGCAGGCCGAACCTAGAGATGTTCGGCCGACCGGACCTGTTCTTCCGACAGGCCGAACTGTGCAGTTTGGCAGGCCGAACCAGGGAAACCGACAGGCCGACTGACCAAGGAAAAATTTTGTGATTTTGACCCATTTTAACTGTTTTGAATTCTGATTTAAATTTCAACTTCATATAATGATTTTATAAACCTAAATGGCACACTAGGACACCATGAGATGATTTAGTATCATAGGATACCTCGGGTTAGATACTAATGGATTAAGTTATTATGCATTTAAGGATTGTTCGTGGATCCGCGAAGCTAACGTATAGCGGACCGGGATTACGGTATGGGACACCGACACGGATATTGAGGTAGGACTTCTACCCCTCTTCTTTGGTAGCCCTATTTCCAAAATGATTTAAGCCAAAAATGAATTTTGATCAAATGTTTTCAATGATAGATTGGGAAATGATTCTATTTAAATATTTTTACAAGCAGTTGATTGAGAAATGTTCATAATGAACCCCATAATGAATATAAATGATTATATCTGGTAAAGAAGAGATTTTATGAATCAAAGAGATATATATATATATATATATATATTTGAGGGCATGATTCCATATCAGAGATTGGATCGTGTAGTGAACGACCTTGGGGGCAGGTCCCGAAACCCAACTGGGCCACTACGGTGGTGAATTACATATGGTTTGCCCAGGGAAGGAAAACGGTATTCTTTCTAGTTGACTTGTTTGAATTATTGTGTGAAGATTATATTTTATTAAATTTCACATTTAATTATTTATTTGTTTAATTGTTCTAGCTCATTTTCTGTATATTTATCTGGTTTACGGAATTTCTTTTAAAATTGGATGATTTTCAAATATAATCCTACTGAGCCTTTCGCTCACATTTTTATTTGTTTTAAAATCTTAACCCTAGGTGGACATCAGCTTAGGATTGGAGAAGAGTTCGCTGACCGGACTTACGACCAGTAGAAGAATTTGGTAGGTTAAATTACAATTCAAGGCATGTAAGATTTTAACTTCTCTTTTATTTTGGACTGTGGTTGTATCATAATATTGTCAGTACTATATGTGTGTGCACAATATGTGGGCCAGTGGGACCC
>CAMOHE010051165.1:4051-24159 GCA_946598075.1 Artocarpus hirsutus
GGACGTCACAGATGTCGTTACATTCATTCTTTAAAACATTAATTGGAGCAAACTATTGTAATTAATAACATGCATTTGAAATCATAGTTTGGAAAAACATTCCCAGGATCTTTACATACATTTTTTTTTATAGAAATACAATTTATGAGAAATTATAAATTTACTTAATTAAATAATTCGCTTTTCCATGAACATTCTGTAAATAGTTTGCTAATATCATTTATAAAATTAAATGACCTTTGAAAACAAAAGATAAAATTGTTTGAACACATCTCGGCCGGTAGGCCGAACTTTTAATTTCGGTAGGGATAAAGATATCATATAAATATATTACCATGATTTTTCATTAGTCATAAAAATTCCATTTAATATTTAAAATAAATCACATAGCATTCACTTTCAAAACTGCTAGCAATAACAAAACAGTGAGCATTTCCCTACAAACATTCACATAATAAATTATTAACATCCCAAAATAAATCCATAAAAATCCTGCATGCAATAAACACTAAAAACTTTATCATAACCAAAAATTATCTTAAAATAAATTTCGTACAATCCAAAAAAAAAGTGTTTGAATTCATAGACAAAAATAACTATAAACAGTTCAATCAAAGAATTACATGCAATAATTATTCTTAAACAGTTTAAATAAATGTATTTAAACCTCAAAATTCATATGACATCATATTAACATGTAATTACAGTAATACAAAAATTCTCATTACCGAATAAAATCATATAATCATAAAAAAAACATTACACAATAAAAGTTTAACAAATTTACCATTAAAACAGTCTAAATACCTAGCATCCATAAAAATTTCATAACACATAAAATATTAATCAAGCCATCACCAAACTTTCCAATCCTTTACTTAGCATATATATAAACATCTTCACCAAATTTCGTGCATAACAACATGCATTTGCATCAAAAACAACACCCATACATATGTGCAACACAATTGATCAGCAATAAATTACTGTGAGTGATAGAGAGAAGAAAATTCATAACTTTTTATTAAAAAATCAAAATAACATGAAACTTGGGGGAATATCACATAACATATGGATAAATAACATATAAAAATTTCAGTGCAAAAAGACATTCTTTGACGGAGATATTTCAGTCAGAATAAGGAGAAGAAATACCAAAAAAAATAATAAGCCTTTACCTCAAACGATTTTCTTCAAAACTCCTTGAATTAACGCCAAAGAAATTTTTAATATTTTAACAAAGGATTGCAGGGAAATTTGAGAGGAAGAAGAAGAAAAGAAATGTGATAGGAAGAGAGAAATCTAGAGAGAGAGAGAATTTTTTTTTTTTTTTTTTTGCATATGGTGAAAAATGAAATTCAAAAATAAGGAAAAACTTATCCTCTTAATACAAATCAGAAATTTTCTGATTAAATGCAAGGCAAAAATTCGTGTGAATGGATAGAATTGAGAGAGAAAAAGTCAAAACTTCCAAGAACGGTTCGAGTTACCTTATTTTGCCTTTGTAAAACAAGAAAACTTTATCCATTAATTCAAATTAATCAAAAGTCAATTGCTTCATTACCAAAATTAAACAAATCATCTCATAATTATGTTAATTATTCAAAATAAATTATCCTTATAACAAATTCAACCTTATCACAATTTTTGTGAAATTTCTGCTGACTGTTTGTCAGCTGTCATCGGCCTGCCGATCTCTGAAGTCCGGTCTACCGATGATATCTCATCGGCTTGCCATTCGGAGGAAATCATTTCGGCCTGTCGAACTGAATGGTCCGGCCTACCGATCTACCTTAATACTCAAAAATCATTCATAACATTAAATTATCAATAAAAATATAATTAAACATATAACATTAATGACATGAACATTTGAGCACATCAATTCGACGTGAGCATCACCTGTCATAACACTTAGAATAAAATGGTTAGCACCATCTATCATATATCATAACATATAACATTTAACGTCGTCATTTTCATAATATAATCCGTTACATAAAATTAGGCGGGCGTTACATCATCGACCAAATTTATCTCAAAACTGAACGAGATGATAACCTGATGAAATTTGTCATACCACTGACAAAAAGCTTGCTTGAGACCATTGATGGATTTCTTTAATTTGCAAACCATTTTCTTTGCATCTCCTGACACAAAGTTTTTTGATTGCACCATATAGATTGTTTCATCAATGTCGCCACTGAGAAATGTAGTCTTAACATCCATATGATGAAGCTCAAGATCAAAATGTGCTACTAATGCCATTATAATCCTGAAAGAGTCTTTCAAAGAAACTGGAGATAAAGTTTTTTTTTTTTTTTCAATGCCTTCTTTCTGTGTAAAGCATTTAGTGACAAGACAAATTTTATATCTCTCCACATTGCCTTTTGAATCCCTCTTGGTCTTAAATATCCATTTGCAACCAATGGGTTTCGCACCTTCAGGCAATGGGACAAGATCCCAAACATCATTGTCCTTTATAGACTTTATCTCCTCATTCATGGCATCAATCTACTCTTGAGATCTAGAATTTTCTATGGCTTGATGGAAGTTGATTGGATTATCTTCCACCACACCAATGTCAAACTTATGTTCTTGGAGAAATACAATGTAACCATCTGACACCGCACTCCTCCTTTCCCTAATGGATCTCCTTAATGGCATAGGTTCTTAAGGTGGTAGAGTTTGTTCTTCTGGAACAATTTCTAGAATGGGAGGTTCTTCGACATTGTCTTGATTTAGATCTGCTTCTTGAAAAATGTCAGGAATAGGAACCTAATTAATGTCAATAACAGCTATAGGAATATCAAAATATTCCTCTTCAAAGACAAAGTCCTTAACCATATCTCCCCCCGTAAACTCGACATCTTTAAAGAACCAAGCATTTTCTGTCTCAAAAATCGACTTAGTTATGGGATCATAAAACTTGCACCCCTTGGATCATTCAAAGTATCCAATAAAATAACAACTCACCGTCCTTGAGTCCAATTTCTTTTTATTAGGCCTATAAGGCCTTGCCTCAGCTGGATATCCCCAAACATGCAAATGCTTTAGACTAGGCTTCTTGCCTGTCCAAAGTTTGTAGGGAGTCTTGGCAGTTGCTTTAGTTGGAATCCTGTTAAGGATATATGCTGCAATCTTAAGTACTTCTCCCCAGAGTGATTTTGGTAAGGTAGAATGAGAAATCATGCTCCTTACCATATCTTTAAGTGTTTTGTTTCATCTTTCAACAACACCATTCATAGTGGGCGAACCCGGCATAGTGTACTGTGGGACGACACTGCTTTTCTCTAGGAATTTAGCAAACGGCCCTTGACATTGTTCACCTGAACCATCATATCTACCATAGTATTCACCACCACGGTCAGATCTAACGCTTTTAATCCTTTTGCTGAGTTGGTTTTCAACTTCAGCCTTATAATTTTTAAACATATCTAACGATTGTGACTTTTCATGAATGAGATATATGTAGCCATATCTAAAAAAATCGTCTATGAACGTTATAAAATATTGTTAACCATTCCAAGAAGCCGTATGGAATGGCCCACAAATATCTGTATGTATAAGTTCTAAGATCTTCAAAGTCCTGTTGGCTTCAAATCTCCTTTTATTGATTTGTTTCCCCTTAATACAGTTAACACAAATATCAAAATCTGTAAAGTCTAAGGGGTCGAGAATTTCATCTTACACAAGTCTCTCTATTCTCCTTCTAGAGATATGACCCAATCTCTTGTGCCATAACGTAGCTGAATTCTCATTTGTTAATTTTCTCTTTATACCTCGTGTACTTAATTGCAGGGATTCATTAAATGAAGCAATTATATCAAGTAAATAAAGATTATCATAACTTGATAAAGAACCAAATCCAACCAATTTTGAACCATGAAACAGACTAAATTTTTCGTTTCCAAATAAACAAGAATAACTAGATTTGTCCAAAATAAAAATAGAAATTAAATTTTGTCTAAAAGACAGTACAATAAATGTATCATCAAAATCCAAATAAAATCCAGTCTTTAACAATAATTTGAATTTTCCTATTGCTTCAACTTCAACCTTTTTGCCATCGCCTACGTAGATGTATCTTTCACCATCATTTGGCTTTCGGCATCTCAGGCAACCCTGTATAGACACACTGATGTGAGAAGTTGCAACAAAATCTATTCACTAAGTGTGTTCAGGTACCAAGGTTAAATTAACCTCTAAACAAACCAAATGAAGAAGCACACCTTTCCTGGCATGCCAAGCATGATAATTAGTGCAATGCTTCTTGTTTTGTCCTGCAGCTCCATAGAAGAAACAACCCATACCTTTCGGATCAACCAGTCCCTTTTGTTGTTTCTTTTGAGGTGTTGTAATTGCATATTCCTTATCCTTTTTTCTTTTCTTCCCTTTGTCCTTAGAAGTATTAGCCAATTGAGCACTTTCTGTCTTCTCTTGCTTCAACCTTTCTTCTTCTTGCACACAATGTGAGATGAGCTCATTAAGAAACTAAATCTCCTTTTGGTAGTTGTAGCTCACCTTGAACTGTCTGAATTGTGTTGGAAGAGATATAAGAACCAAATGCACTAACAAGTCCTCAGAAATGTCAAGCTTAAGTGCTCTCAATTTTGAAGCAAGATAAGAAATCTCCATGATGTACTCCCTAATGTTCCCTTTACCTCTGTATCTCATTGAGATGAGGCTTTCCATAAGTGTACTTGCTTCAACTTTTTCATTTTTGGCAAATCTCTTCTCAATGTCCTCAAGGAACTCTTTGGCTGTCTTTGTCATTTCCAATATAGTGCCCCTGAATGCTTCTGGAATGGCCTTCTTCATGATCATCATACACATGCCATTTGACTTCTCCCATCTTTCCATGTCCCTCTTTTTATCAGAGGAATTCTTATCTATAAGAGGTGCCAGAGAAGGAACCCTTAATGCAAGGTCGAGATCCATAACTCTGAGAACTATAAAGAGGTTCTCTTGCCATGATTTGAAGTTGTTACCATTCAGCATAGAAATTGAATTGATGTTGGTAGTAATGTTAAAGGCAGAACTAGTAGCTAAAACAGAGAACGAAATAAACAAACCCAAAATAAGCTCACATAAGAATTCAAAATAACAATAATAAATCCAAATAAAGGTAACCCATCTCAAGATATCAAGCACTCCATTAATATTTTTAGTCTTTGGACAGAAATATCAACTTGCAAATGATATCTTGGTGTAGTAATCAAACACTGACAATAAGAATATGTCAAACAATAAATCTTCCTTTGGGCTGATTTATTATTCATATGTAAAACCGAATAATCATCACGTGTTTATTACCAATGGTGTACATGGAATTCTTTCAAATATTGCATTCTTTTAGGCCAGTCAATATTTATATAAGTTGCATGGACACAAACGTTTATATTCCAAAACAAATTAATTTCCACAAGAGAGGCCACTTTGGTGACATGTTGCTTTAATTAATTCATCTCAAAATATATATATAAAATACCAATATTTGGATTTAAAATTGCACCAAAAATAACCAAAATTAAAATTAAAAAAATAAAAAAAAATTGGTCAAAGTCGACAGTCAAAGTCAACCGATCAATATGACTGGTCAACCTTGACTGGGTCAGGACTAGACCGGGTCGGGAGGACCCAACCCGGATCCTAACCTAGCCCTTCTTTATTTCTTTTTCTTTTCCTTTTTTCTTTATTCGGGTCACCTCGGGGTTGAACTGGTGATTGTCTGGTCATGGGCCAAAGATTGGCCCGTGTAAAGCACCTTTTCCTTATCCATAACTGGGCCCGTGTAAACTTATATCCCTTTTTTTAATCTAGTAGCCCAGGGGTTTAACCCCTGGTTATGACCCGTTACGGGCCCAATTGGGCCCGTGTAAATATCCTGATTTGGGTTTGGGCTTCGGCCCAGACCCTCCCCAAAATAACCCTAGGGGTCTTTTGACCCCTTGGGCGAAGCTAGTATAAGCGGCCTGATGGCCGCCATTGCACCTCTATTCAGGCCAGCACCCAAGGGTTATAACCAGAAGGGGCTAACGTTGGAGGTCACACGACCAGCGGCCAACCAATGGCCCCTAAACTCCCCTTTTTTATTTTATTCTTTATGTGGCGGCTCTATGCCACCACTGTCCTTGCGCTTCCACGGCCAGAGGCCGTGGCTGCCTCTTTTTAGAGAGGCCTGAAGGTCATGCCCAGACAAGGCCGACTCTGGAGGTAGGCAGGGCCAGCAGCCTACAAAAGCCCTTAAAGTCTCCTATTTTTTTTATTCTGCCCTCATGCGGCGGCTTTTGGCCGTTGCTTTCCCTGCTTCGTCGTGGCCAGAGGCTGCGGCTCCGTCTTTTCGGAGGCTGCACTTGGAGTCCTTCACCGACGACGGTAAGGATGCCACCGGTTGAATCCTTGCACATATATAAAGCCAAACTCATATATTGTTTACTAGAAAAAAAAAAAAACGTATATTATAACCCTTTTACATAGGTCTCAAAATTGGTTATATATGAACATATGTTTCTAGTTTAACTTTCAACGTAATTCTATTCATACACATACATTCATATATAAAATTGAATTCTATATTCAATAAAATATTAAACCCAAAAGAGGTCTTCAAACAATTATTCTCAAATTCAACAGTTTTAAAAAACCATAGACTATTAAATTTGAGAATTATTCTATGAGAATCACATCTAGAAAATTATTGATTCTCAATGATTTAATATGAAGAGGCTCTAGATATCACTTGTAAGAACAAATTATTGTGATGAAAACCATCATCATCCAAGATCATTTATGTCAAATCACCAAAAATATTGATAAGATGCGGAAGCTAACCTAAATCCATGGATTGAATGTGATTCTTGAGTCTGTAAGTTGAGGATCTTCCAAGTCTAGTACATAAGTCCTTCTTCACAGTTTGCTTCTGTAATTTCTCTGTAGATGGGGAACAGAAAAATAACATACATACTGATTTGCGGACCACAATCCTTTTATATAACTACTAAACCCTAACAGTTATCCTTAATTACCAATTTAGTCCATCATAAAATTAGTAATTATATTTTTGGTGTTTACACATAAGAGGCCCATACTTAATGATGCATTAAAAGCACAAAACCTAAATTGATTACTTTTAATTGGACAACCTTATCTGATAGCCTTTAATTCACATTTATTTAATATATTGCCTATATATTGAATTTAGATCCAACAATATATACATACACACGTGTGTCTATATATATATATATAGCCGCCTAGATACCTAGGTTCTATATATGAAGTTAGTGCGTGCCAGAAGATTTTATATATATATATATATATATATATATATATATATATATAAATAAGAGCTTTTGTCTTTTAGCTTTCTCTTTTCATGATCAGTTATCGAACATATCAATGTCTCACATGCTGTCGAAAGAAATAAGGAATAAATGCAGACCAGGTACTAGAGATACACTCCGCCATGTGCCTCCCCCGCAGTCGTCGTTTAATTTGTTGAATTTTCATACTTTATCATACTTCTTTATGTATAAAAATTATTAGTCTTGAAGGATCAATTGGGAATCTTATAACAAGTGGCCAATATACTAATAGTCATATATAGTTCCACCAAAAAATGGCTGGCATTACAATCGTTATTTACACTTTGTTTTTTTCCGGCTTGAAACGAGATTTTTATAATATAATAAAGATTAAGCATTTTTTATGGGTGCTAAAAACGTAACCTATCAATTGATATTTAGCTTTCAACTATTAGATGTGCAAAATAAAAAAAGAAAAGGTTTCGACCAGATCCAACAGTTTAAAAATATGCACTACTAACAAGGATCCCATTGAAGAAATATTTTTTTTTTTTTTTTAAATGCTGAGAGATAACAACTAGCATCAAGGCCTTTTAATACATCCAAACTAAGTTGACACTTATTAAAGTAACTTATCTTGCACTAAGCCCTGGTCCACTCTTACTACAAATAAAATAAAAGAAAAATACAAGTCAATCTAAAAAACAAGAAAATTACAACCACTAGATCATGAGTAAACGAAAAAGAAAAAGAGTCATTTTAAACGATCTACCCCAACTCAAAGAAGAAAGGTGCCTCATTAAAACCGTATAGATAAACTTCTAAATGGATAAATATTCTATAGATAAACATCTAAAATATTAGCCCATGTTGATGATTGATAGAGTGATTAGGAGCATTGGTTAAAACCCATTAGTTTAAACCAATTGGTAATTAAAAACACTTTAATATGTGAAAGTTTTATATTGTATTATACTTTTACTTAACATTGTAACATATAAGAGTTTTGCTTAACATTGTAACATATAAGAGCTTTATACTGTAGCAACAAAAAGTTTTGGCCACACTTTGAATATGTTGTTTTATAATACATTTTTATAAACGATTTTCTTTGGGTCACGTAGTTGTACCGACCGAACAATTAAGGTCTCACCAAACCTTCGTGAGTCGAACTTGAGCCATAAGAGCGTGCGAGGTTTTTGGAAAATGGCGGGAGAGGGTAGGGGAAAAGACCATATACCTGCAATACTGGACAAAAACTTTTATTTTTTTAAAAAATAAAGAAATAATTAATAATAAAGGGAAAGGACAAACTTTGATCGTTTCATGTCCCTCCACTTTCTTCGATCATGGAGATGAAGGTCCGAATATAGTCCAAACTCAAAAATGGTACGATCCTCCTTTTTATTTATTTATTTTTTATGCAACTCCAAACTTATTTTCTTCAATTTCTTGAAAACATAAAAATATAAAACCAGTTCGTACTGGTGCTCCAAAATTTTTGTCTCTCAGGTACTTAATTTGCCAACTAAAGAGCCTGTATTATTCTATATAGCAAGTTTACCCCAAAATATTTCGTTAGACACATTCATGATTGTTTTATGTTGGTTCTAAACGTACTAATTCCTTGGACAAAAAAGGTCTTTAGTGGAAACATGGTTTATAAGATTGACACTAAAAACACTTTTGATACAATGCATGGGGTCATCATCTGTGTATTAAACGCTTTTATTTTATCCGATACTCTTCTCACTTGGGCGCAAGAAATTTTTAGCTTTGTTGATCTATTAGTTTTGGTCAATGGCTTGCCATAATGTTTGTTAAATTGAGGAAAATGTCTTCGTCAAGGAGATCCGCTATTCCTTCTAATTTTCTCCAATTTTGGCCTTTAAAGAAGATTCCATTTTATTTAAACCTTTTTGCAAATGATCATGTACTTATTTCTTATAGGGCCTCTAAACATAGAATATCATTTGTGAAGAATTTTCATAAATGCCATTTTTTAACACTCACGTTTTATAAATGCCATACATGTTTGCTTATTGCACAAACTTTGCATGTAATATGAATGATAGTGTGGCATAAACTTTTCTAAATGTAGCATAAATAAACACAATTTTTAAAAGTGTGACATAATATATAATTTTTCGTCATTTGTCTCAGGTCAACATGGCTCAATTTGATATGATCTTTGAGAAATGTTCCCAAGTATGATATGAAGAGGTAAGGATCAAAGATTTATTTGACTTTTTTTAAAAAAAGAAAGAAGCCACCACATAGCTGCCTTTGGCGGCCACTTTTCGCCAATTCACGTTTGCCATAATAACCCCTCAGGCCGCCACCCCTTCTACTGATCCTCATGACGCAACAACGTTGGATATTAACTTCTTACCTTCCTGATCAGTTACGAGAAGCCAATTCTCCTCATGCATGTGAAGTCGCTTCTTAACAACGCTCTTGTGCATCCATCATGAGAAACTTGATTCCCGCTTTGATTCCTTCAAAAAATTTATCTGTCAAACACGGTAGCATCATCGATATCAAGATTAGTGAGGCAATTTATCAATAAAGGTTGTCGACTTATAAGGCCTCCATTATTGGTTGTCTCATCTTATAGTATTCCATGAAAACTTATTCGTGTCTAAAAAATTGTCTTTAGGAAATTTGGCAACTCAAGATTTCATAGAAATTTATTTTCCTTGGGAAAAAGTTTCCTTAAGACGCCAAAAACAAACTATAGATTTAATGACAGTTAAAAACTGCCATGAGTCTTCATATGTTGAGACATACAACTATAATTTTTTATCGTTGTCTGATACATGCATGAAACACCACAAGCATCCGTGAAGAGCACATTAGATTATGGTTTTGCAAAAAAAAAAATAATCACCGTCTAATGTGCTACTTTTTGATGATTATGGTTTTTATTTAAAAAAAAAAAAACACCACCTAATGTGCTACTTTTTGATGATAGTTTTAGCAGAAATCATCGGTTAGTCTTAAAAATTAAAAAAAAAAAAGTGCCAAAACTATTTCTTCATAAAAAAATATTTTTACCGAATACTATTCACAAATTCACTTCCTCTTTCTTGATAAACTTTTCTTGTATCTATTAGGACCTGACGAACAAAAACAAACATTGTTTTGTTTTATGCATAAAGAACACATGAATGGTACCCTATGTAAATAATAACCAAATATAAACACTATGTAAACTAAAAGTGTGAAAATTAAAAAAATGAACACAACAATATGGTCCTTTAACATGGCCCAAAACTCTTATGGGAAAAAACCATGGGTATTTCTTACACTAAAGATAAAAAGGATCTACTATACCAAATTATGGTTACGAGATATGGAATTACAAGAATCCTAGAATTTATACCAAGTTGAAACCCACGATACTTCTCCTGTGACTCACCCTCTATCAGACTCCTCCCCCTACTCCAAGCTTTCTTTTGCTTGTCTTCTATCCAACTAACGTACTCCAAGCCTTCAATTCACGAATAGCTCCTCCTCAGACTTTCTAGATTGGAGCTAATGCGCTAAGGCAAACATAGGATTGAGAGCTATTTTCTAAAGTCTAGAATACTAAGGATTTACTCAAGTTTATTCTCACTTAGAAGCTCTAACATAGAAGTCATAATTTGACATCCTTAAATAAGCTAAGCCTAGGTATAGGAAGTGTCTAGATACATCCTCTTAACCCTAGGGTCGGATCCTAAGTAATCCAACAAAAAGATAGAACTCAGTTGCAGAAGATAAGCTTGATTCTTGCTAGGCTGAAACTCTAGAAACGGCCATGCTAACAAGTCAAAATCTTAGCAGATGTTGCCACGTTAGTGATCTTCACAGGCTATTTATATGCACCATCCAAAAACTACAATTCCAAATAATTTGAAAATGCATACTATATTTGTTAGTTCCACAAATTAAATCTCAAATGAAATTTGATCTTATCAGGCAAAATCTCCATCAAACCTTCAAATATTGTTAAGCCAATTGATTAATGAATCTGGACTTAATTAAGTGCAAATTAGCTTAACAAATAAATTCAAATTTAAAACATAAGAGAATATATAGCTCAATTTTGAATTCAAATGTAACACAATCTCTAACCAACTCATTTTAATAAACTCCAAATATTTTCTACACAAAATCTAAATTTAAAATTCAAAGAGACTTGCCACACAAGCAACCAAACAAAACTTTAAACTTCTTGAATCTGGTTGATGAGCCACACAACATTTCTAGATAAAATATTTAAAATTCAAACACAATGGAATCCAAGAAGAATATTCCATGCCAATAGGATAACACCTAATTCAGATTAGAGTTAATTTGATCCTAATATTCCTTGCCAATAGGATAACACCATAAATCTAGTAACCAGTAACAAAACCTGTAGGAAAGTAATTCAAAATTCAAAGTCCTTTGATCTTAAGAAGGCAACATAAAATTCACATGTAAAGATATACATGTGTAGGGTTCAAAACCCTAACCGATCCAATGTTAAAAAAATACATGACAATTTTTAAAGACATAATAAATATGCGTATGATGCAAATATTTACAAAACCATAAACAAAGTTTTTTCCACAAAATCTAATAACAAAAAAATTTTCAATTAAACATAAAGGAAGACACTAAATTCAAAAAGAAAAAAGAAAAAAACTCAAATTTTAAAAGGAGGAAACATTAAAAAATTGTTAAAATACCCAAGTTTTGGTTCTCAAAACAGTGAATTTTAATGAATACTGATTCAACTTAAAGATCCCGTATTCACTTATGGTTGAACAAGAAGCTCATTCTTTCTTCACTTCTAGGAAGTGCAAAAACTAAACTTTCTGTAATTTTTCACCAATTATAGTGCATGCATCATTCTTTTGTTCAATGCAGAAGGAGATCAATTTGATCCTAATCAAAATATCCTAGAGAACATTCCATGCTAGGAAAAAAAATATCATCCCAACAACTCAACTATAGCTTTAAATTTAGAGGTTACAATGGTTTCAGCTCACAATATCACGAACAGCTATGTCAAACGACAGCTATAAAGCTCGTGTGCTAGAAAACTGCAAGAAGTAGGAGACGTGAGTTATATAACTTGGTGCTTGTACAGAGGAAATTGGGTCGACAACAGATGAACTTACACTATGCATGCAACATATATTAACGTTGTAGAAGGATGAGCGAATCAGGTTGTACTATTTGACAGACGATACATTATATTTAGGAGCCAAAAAAGATCAATAAATGTGCCCTTTTCTCAATCCCTCATTAAAGCCTTAATCCTTAGAAAATCCCTATGTCAAAAACCCTAAAATTCTTGTTCACCTCCCAAATGCGGAGATTTTGTGTACTGCTCATGATTGTATAAGCCGTTTTTTATTTGATTACTCAATTCAAGATAGTGATGTGGGAGTTTTATTATTGGGGAATTAAGATGAAAATGGTGTGGATCAAAAGGAGTTTGTTGTCATTTGGTATTATTTTCAAAATAGGTGAAAACGTTTTTATTTTGAAAAATAAGAATTTTTTAAAAATTAAGCTGAGAGTGTTTTAAAAATTTTTACCTCAAAAAGCGTGTGAAAATATTTTCGAACAAAAACAAACGAGACCATATGTGAAGTCCAAAAGAAAAGGCAAGAGTTTGCGTTTACATTAAAGGTCCAGAAGAAGCTGAGGATCTTGATACTCTATGAATGAGGAGGAGAAGAAGACGAGAAGAGACATGTTCGACGGCGCTGGCAAGGATGGAGGCGTTGGGTGGTGAAGACCACTTTGGTGATGGGTGAATGTCTTTTCAAATTTGTTTTTATCTTTTCTTTGGCATGTTACTTTTTTACTTGGTTCTCCCACTCTCCCACCAACTCCCACATGCACGCGCTCAGATTCTCAGTCTCTATAAATAGGCCTTACGTTCCGACTATGTTTGTCAAACTCCTTCCCCTAACACCCTAGCTAGCTCTTTCTCTCAAGCTTGGAGATAATATATTTCAGCTTGAAAATTTAACGAGAGCAAGAAGCTAGCTAGTTCTTCATTTGCATATAGCATATATTACTCTAGGCCAACGCTAATAATCCGATACCATCCTTTGTCGACAATGGCCAAGGCCACCCACATTTGCTTATTTTTGCTTCTAATCATCGTTTCTCATGAGCTCCTTTCTGTTGAAGCAAGAAAGCTTATTAAGGACGTGAAGTCATTCAGCCGGAAAGACGCGAAAACCAAAGCCATAGTGGGAAGAGAAGTGGCGAGCCCAAAGCAGTTGTACCGCGGGGTTAAGGAAGAAGTGAACGGATTTGTATCGGCTTTCCGTCCGACCGCCCCCGGGCACAGTCCTGGTGTTGGTCATTCTATCCACAACTAAAGCATTTCCTTAGTTTGCAATACTCTAGTGTTGTACTACGTACCTTTATCATGTTCAACTAAGTCAATAAGATATGAAGCGTTGTACTATGTCTTGTCATGCATGTTAGTAGCGTACGGTTGATCTAGTAATTGCATTTGGTAATTAGTACTTAGATGTTTGGTATTCTAGGGTATTTGATAAGGTGATTAAAACTATTAGTTAAAACTGTTTTTATTGTAGCATGTGAGAGCTTTACACTTTTATTGTTACTGTAGCATGTAAGAGCTTTACACTATTTGTAACTGAGAAAGTGCTTTTGACCACTTTTGCCAAACTCCCTTTCATGTATGCATATGTACTATTTTCACTTTGTCTTTCTTTCTTTTCTTTTATAATTCTAAGATGCTTTCTCTTTAACTTTATATATATATATATATATATATATATATATATATACACACACGACAAGGACTCATAAAGAGTAAATCTTGTACTTGAAAATTAACATATATGTATATCATGACATGCAAGATACTATATAACAACATTTTATCATTATGATAGAATATATGTCCATAAAATGTCTTAAAGATGAATCTATAACCTACGTGTATATTATCAAAAACTGACCATCTCCAATGCAATTATGATCGATGATAAATAAGTTGACCATCTCTAATGCAAATATTAAATGTCAATATTATATTTACCATCTAAAATATAAAAATAGCATATTTTATATGCTAAACTATTTTTTATCCAATGTATAATGCTATATCTATCTTTTATTATAATTATGAAGCTTTAAAAGTTATAAAAACAAACCTTTGGTATTAAAATACTTTGAAAGTGACAATGTCATAATGATTAAAAGAAAAAAAAAATTAATGTATTAACTAATAAAAATCAAACATTAAATTTGTTATATGCTAAACTTGATGGCAAATACCATCAAGTTTAACATATAATGAATTTGGCATAAAAAATGATACTACATTGGAAAGTTTTTTTTATAGCTAAATATCAAAATTTAATATTGACATATCAATGTAACATTGTATTAGAGATTGTTTTTAGATACACATTTTTTAGGACAATTGTCCTTATGGCAGAAGAAAGAATTGGTCATTGAGTTAAAATAATCTAATGTCTGTATGCTAAATACAAATCTAAATCTATTTTGCTTTGCGATAATATTTAAAGCTTTTTTAGGAATAAAGTTTCAAATAAAAAAAAAGCTAGAGTTCAAATTGATTTTGTTATAGTGTTTTCTTCTACAAAACTTAAATTACAACAAAATTGTTTTAGATTTAAGCTATCAATTCGAACCATGTTTTAGAAACAGACTACTAGTTCTGAATAACTAAACCCTAAGACGACAAATAACAACATCGCTACAAATTAACGAAAGTCAGAAAAAAAATTATGGCCAGCTTTACTCTAAGAAAGCTAACTTAGACGTTAGAATTATTAAACGCTTGAAGCATGCATGACGTGCTCGAGAGTTGAGAGTCAGTCATGCATTTAATTAAAATAAGTTTTCTCAAAGTTCATATAGCTTGAAAAAAGGAGAAGTGGTGAATATTGTAATGTTAACTTTGTCACATGATTATTATTATTTTTTTAAAATAAAGAATGGGATAACTGATGGTAAAGAAGACTCAACACATCTAAACTAGATCAGTGATGAGTGATATATACATGTATATATAACAAAAATTTGCAATTATATTCAATACCTTCTATACACTTTGAATATTGTGGATTTTTCTACTGGCCAAGGAAATCTGAACAAACTATTATAAGATGCAAGCGTGATAAAACAAGAGATATGTACAGACATATAACAATCTAGGCTCCTACATGTAGAGTCGTTGCTCGAGCATTAAGTTTGGTGAGCGGGTATGGGGATGTAATACTTTTCTTTGTTATTTTAAAGGGAGAAAACGGTAGGATAAAAACTACAAGAAGAACACTCTGAAGGGTTAAAAACTCCACAAACTCATAAAACAGTAAGGTTTACTGTTTTATAAGTTGCATATTTTAATCCTAACAGGATGAAAGAGATTTTTCCTACAAGAAAATAGGAGTAATATGCTTGAAATACGTTATCATGATCCTAACCTTGTCAATGCCTACCAAAAACGTCAGCCTACGATATTGTCACAGCAACCAAAATAAAGTAAAATATTTCATATTGTTAATCATGATATTATATGTGTAATATTCGCTAATATGAGTGATGCAAGCTAAGTGGTATTTTTTAGTTACTAGCTAGGTCACATGTGTACGTGACCTATGTGAATCTCACATGAATATTCACTACTATCCTCCACAAAGTACTCCCACTACGAAAATACAATATTATAGAAAAGCAATATTACCAAAATGGACCATGTTGACTGCTTTAAGAAATTTCTGAACAAACCCTAGAAAATTTAAGATATATTATACCAAGGGGCAAAGGGAGGTTTGTGTGTCTTCCACTCACTTTTTTAAAATTTAGTTTTATTCATAAGTTTTGTGTAAAATTTTAGATATGCATTTACTAATTTCAGTTATGCTCTTATCTTGTAGAAAATTATAACTATGCTCCCACTCAATAGTTGAAATATATAATTATGTCTTGATTCTAAAAAATAACATTTGATTGTTTTTTAGTGTGCCTACTGAAAATATTTTTTGGTTCCACTACCCATTATATCGTCCTCTTCTCTCTCTCCTCTCTCAAAGAAAGATTAAAGTTCAAATAAGCCACAAAAGCTTAGAAGTAGTGACATGAGAGTACTTCAAAGCAACTTCAACCACCACTAGAGAATCTTATATTAGTATATCAAGAGAGAATCTTGTAATCTATATATTCTTTTTAGAAACCCCTCACCAAACTGATAACTACATATATCATTAAATTAGAGGAATAACATTAGTTTATGTTAGTAATATAGTCTTTCTAATAGTAGCTAGCTGTCATTCATATGTAGCTACTGATATTTAATGTAATTCACTCCCTAGCTAGCGACCCTCCAATGAGCTGGGAAGACTAGCTTTCCGTTTTGTTTTCAATATCAAGGCCAGTAAAATAACGTACTTTAGAATCTTTTTCCATTTGGTTGCTAATGATCATGTCTATATGTGGCCCTCCAAAAATATTGATAACATATCCATGCAACTAAAAAGAGTACTTATTACAAAAAGGCCCTCCCTTTGTAATGTGAAGTTGGGTCTTCCATAACAACAACAAGAAGGAAAGCATGCGTATGGATGCCATATTAATAAATAGTAACTTTATTGACAAACCGTCGAGCTAAGTACTTCCCCACACACACACACATACATAACTGTGTGTGGGTGTTTATTTTGTTAGCCAAGTACTTCCAAGTTATTGATTAATTTAGTGCATGCTGGTGAAGTACTGTTCTGAATACCTAATTAAAAAGCAAGAACTGTCCAAGTTAAAAAGCACTGTCAGGTATAGTGGTAGGATTAGTGGGACTGTACGCAAATGTGTGTTTGGCATATTAGAAGTATATTCTCATTTATGAAAGGGCAAAAAACTACAAAAAAAAAAAAGTATTACCTAAGAATATAAATACAAAAAAATAACCTATAGTACCTGTTTTGAAGCTGTTAGATTTGCAGAAAAAGAAAATTTTGACTAAATCTAATGATTTGAAAAGGTTTAAGGTACCTATTCCCACTAGAGAAGGACTCATAAATTAATGCCTCTTTTTTTTTAAGATAAATGACAAGAGTGGTTAACTAATAATACTAAAGCTAACAAGAACATTCCAACAAAAATAGCACCTGATTTTAGGAAATCCCATATGGAATCCCCCACTCAATTTTCTTAATTTTAAAAAGAAAAGAAACATCTCATTTTTTTTTCTTTTTTTGGAAGGCAGATCCCATGTCTGTTGACTACTTAAATATAACAGGTCTTGAAGTACAAGAACACAATATGAAATTATTAAAAATTAAAAATCAAAATCAAAATAAAAAAACAGTACAAGAGTGGCTAGCGTCCATTACCATGGGCTTGGGCACATGTGGGGATTGCATTGCACCCTCTCAATTGTATAACCCTAGTATAAGCAGCCTGGAGCTGTTTGAAGGGTAAAAGTGACTGTATGATACTAAGAATCAGCCCAAATAAATTTACGGGACCATTTGGTATTGTTTTAAAAATAGATAAAAGTATTTCCCCACACATACATATATATAACTGTGTGTTTGCGTATATTTTATTAGCCAAGTACTTCCAAGTTATTGATTAATTTAGTGCATGCTGGTGAAGTACTATTCTGAATACCTAAATAAAAGCAAGAACTGTCCAAATTAAAAAGCACTGTCAGGTATAGTGGTAGGATTAGTGGGACTGTACGCAAATGTGCGTTTGGGATATTAGAAGTATATTCTCGTTTATGAAAGGGAAAAAAACTGAAAAAAAAAAATATTACCTAAGAATATAAATACAGAAAAAGTAATATTAATAAGTATCTATTTTGGAGCTATTAGATTTACAGAAAAAGAAAATTTTGACCAAAACCTAATGATCTGAAAACGTTTATGGTGTGTATTCCCACTAGAGAAGGACTCATAAATTAATACCTCTTTTTTTCTTTTGAGATAAATGATAAGAGTAGTTAACTAACAATACTAAAGCTAACAAGGACATTCCAACTAAAATAACACCTTATTTTAGGAAATCCCATATTGAATCCCCCTCTCAATTTTCTTAATTTTAAGAAGAAAGGAAAGATCTCATTTTTTTTTTTTTTTTGGAAGGCAGATCCCACTTGACTACTTAAATATAATAGGTCTTGAAGTACAAGGACACACTACGAAATTATTAAAAATTAATATATATAAAAAATAATAAAAAATAAAAAATAAAAAAACCAGTTCAAGAGTAGCTAGCGTCCATTTCTATGGCCTTGGCCAGATGTGGGGACTGCATTGTGCCCTTTCAATTGTATAACCCTAGTATAAGCAGCCCTTGAGCGGTTTGAAGGGTGGAAGTGACTGTATGATACTAAGAATCGGTCTAAATGAATTTAAATATGTAAGATCAACCCAACAGCCTTAGTAAGATATAAATTTATCCAAAATGGGTTTATTGTACAAATATATATATATATATATATATATATATATATATGTATGCATGCATGTATGTATATAGACCCTAGATTAAGGACCATATAAGTAAAAAAAACAAAAAAAAAAAAGGTACAAAAAGAAAATAAAAAGTATAGCTTCCCCATATGGGCCATGGAGGCAAGCGGAATACAGACAACTAGACAATGCTATAACTTTTTTTCCCCCTTGAGCGGAGGCTTGGCATAAACAGTTAATACAAACCGTCCAACTTTGATCATCTTTAGCTTTATTTCGACTTTTGGTTCTTTTAAAAAAAAAAATTATATCCTACCACATGATCTATGGAATCTTCCCACTACTGAGAACCCTCAATTACATGTGTCATGAAACCTTAATATCAGCTACTATTTTAAAATTGAATATAGGCCGAGTTTACATTATTCCATCCGCAAGTGGAATATCATCCATAAATACCACTGTGGAATAGTTTAGGGTTTCGAAACAAGCACACAAACAAACTTCAAAACTCAAAACACCCTCTACAAAACTAACTCCAAGAAACCATCACTAGTAGAAACTATAGATTACAACCGTTGTGGCATGTTTTCACGGCGGTTAAAATACCGTCGTGTAATTGTCTATTGTGGTACCAACAAATTTTTTTACGATAGTTTTTTACTGTTGTAGAATCCTTATTTTGACGGGGTTTCAGGATCTTAGGACAAGACTACCACGATAGTTCTCATTAAAAACCGTCGTGAAACGCTAAGCTTAGACAACGGTTTTCATAAAAACTGTCATGCAAGCTTAGCCTTACACAACAGTTTTCATAAAAACTATCGTGTAAGGCTTTGTTTTACGACGGTTTTCATAAAAACCGTTATGAAAAAGTTGGTCTAAAGCTAAAAAAAAACCCAAAATTTTTGGTTTCCCATAATATGAATAGTCCCATATTTTCACCATTAATACAATGCCCTAACTTCATAATCACATAATTATATTGAACTATAAAATTTTTACAAAATCATGAATATATATTTACATTATAAAGTCATATACTCTTTTTATGCTTGCACAAGAGTTGATGGATCACTACAAGAAAAACTGCATTTAACGACATGTGGTTTTTGAATGTCATTGAAAAGTACATACAACAACATCTCCAACAAACATGCCGTTAACGACATTTGAAACAATAATTGATGACATCTATATAGACGCCGTATTAAAGGTCTTTTTTTAACAACAATAGTTTAGTGTCATTAAATTATTTAACGACAAGTAGGAGATGTCGTCAAAGCCTTGGAGATTCTACGACACCCCTTATAGACGACATCTTGACCAA
>CAMOHE010051166.1:0-23283 GCA_946598075.1 Artocarpus hirsutus
TTTTTTTTTTTTTTTATTGAATCCTTACCCTACCATGGGTCTATGTGTATGGCATGTGTTATGTGAATGTTCAGTTTGTATATTGTTTATTATTTTGAAATTAATATAAGCTTAAAATTTATTTGGAATAGCAAGTGCTCTAGCGAAGATTATGGACTTTTTATGACAGCTTTTTAAAAGCTGTTTTTACTTTTTGAGTTTAAAAGCTATTTCTGTAAGTATTTGGATGAACTGTCAAAAGAGCTCTTATTTTCCAGAATTCATATCAAAGCCACAAAATATAGCTTCTAAAGAAAACATTTTTAAAATAGACTTTGAAACTTGTATCAAAGTATTAATAAAACATTATAAACTTAAATATAACATTTTTGTAACTTTTAAAAATAATCGAAACCATTTTGATCTATTAAAGCTCTTTTAAAAATATGGTTCTAAACATTATTAAAAAGTTATAACTTTTATTTCTCTTCTTTTACTGACGAAAAGCACAAGTAGAAGCTATGCCAAACGGGCTCTATGTCTTTGTTTGGCATCTCAACCCTAACCAACAAATATTCTAAAGCTTTTAATAGCTACAGTAAAAGTAAAAAATTACAACAATATAAAGGTATCATATGTTTTAGTTTTTAAATTAATATCTTTAGTTTCAACCGTTCTCTTAAACATACCATACGATATAGAGCTTGAAATAATTAAAATTTATAATACAACCTCCATATTTTACGGAATAATTTCATAATACAATATGGCATACAATATATTGAAAAAAGAGAGAAAGCACGCACGTGCCTTACACGTGCCAATCAATATCACAGCTGCTTTTTGTATATGATATATATTTTATATTGAAATAACTCATCCAAAAAATAATACATTGAAATAAATTAAAACAAGTTGTTAACGTTGTTTTTATTTCTGCTAAGTTCGAAAATTGACATGTGTGAAAACGAAAGTATTAACAATATTATTATGGTGTGAACTAATTAATACAGGAGATTTAGCAAGGGTATATATGGTAATTGCAATTAAGAGAGAGAAAGATAGCGAGACAAAACAAAATTGATAAACTATTAAATATTTATTAGACAAATGTATCTGAAAACCAATAACATGATACACCTAATCTATTGAATGATTTTTTATTATTAACAGAGCGGGCAAGAAGTTGCCCTGTGTGTCTTCAAAGGGACAAATGACTCATGTGGGTCCCATCCTGATTTTCTAGCTTGGAAAAAAAGCGGGATCGGTTTGTGGGTGTGCGCGGGGGGTTCAATCCTGATTTTCTAGCTTGGAAAAAAAGCGGGGGGTTCAAACCTGATTTTCTAGCTTGGAAAAAAAGTAGGATCGGTTTTTGGGTGTGCGCGGGGGGTTCAATCCTGATTTTCTAGCTTGGAAAAAAAGCGGGATCGGTTTGTGGGTGTGCGCGGGGGGTTCAATCCTGATTTTCTAGCTTGGAAAAAAAGCGGGATGCCCTGATTTTCTAGCTTGGAAAAAAAGCGGTTTTCTAGCTTGGAAAATTTCCAAGCGGTTTTCTAGCTTGGAAAAAAAGCGGGATCGGTTTGTGTGGGGGGGTTGGGAATTAACCAAATTTTCATAAACATCATGTTTTAAAACTTTCTTTTTTATAAATGTTATCTATATTTGAATCTTATTACGTCATTAAATTAATATGAATAGTATAATAGTATAGTTTTATAAATAAACTTTTTACTTTAAAGCGCGACATAAAATATAATTTTCTGTACAATGAATATCTTCCTTGAATAACTTGTCATCTTCAATAATTACATATGACTGGACTAGTGTATTTTACCCAGCTTAAATAACTTTTTTTTTTTTTCAATGTGCTCCTAGCAAATTATTACTTTTATTTTTTTCCCAATAACTTAGCTGCCATTTAATTCTGTTTTCCCCTGTAAGCTTCTTTCTGAACACTTAGTTTTATCAAAAAAACTTTCTTTTATAAGATTCTTTGGCTTTGAAATTGAAACAAATAATCAGAATATACACCCTCAAAAAATAAATAAATAAATAAAAGGTAAAGTCTATTGAAACCGTTAAAAAGACTTGTCCATGAAATTCCCTTGTATGAACTTTCAATTGTACTTGACTTTTGTGCCTATTGAGTGCCTAATTGAAACAAAACTTTCCCCTCAAGGAACAGGTAGGGGCTTTGTAGAAAGATTAGATGCAATCATGCATCTAAAAATCAATGGGGTCACAGTTTTAAGTACAATATTTAGAATCCATCACACACACGCACGTATGTAATGCACATGCAGATCAACGAGTACACGTGTATAGATTATGCATGCACACAAAGAGAAGAGAGGGGGGGAGAGAGGCATTATCTAACATGAAAAGTAAACTATAACAGTATGGAGTTGCTACAATGACATTTTTAAAAGTTCTTATCTATAAAAGACAATTCAAAGGTGAAAAATGCTTAGATTAGTGGCGGCCCTACGTTTTACTTGTTAATATTTGGGGAGTGCTGCATGTAATTCTAGATGAGCCAAAACGTCATTTTTTTTATTATTATTGTTCATTTTTTTAAACTATTCTTATAACATGTGATTTTATTGTTCATCTTCTTCTTCACATCTTCTTCTCCTTTTCAGCTTCTGACATATTAAAAAATTAAAAGGGGCTAACAAAATTCCTTGAATTTGGAGTATGAAGTGAAAATGTTAATGAACACCCATCAAGGAAACTCACCGCCAAAACCTGCTAATCAAACCCTTCTTATATTTCTTCATTCTATTCTCAAGAGAATTGGGAAATTGATGAAATTGTAGGTAAGGTGCATGACATTTTTCTATTTAATAAATCTGATGATAGGAGGAGGAGGGACTTGCAACTGACATAGGTGAAGAAAAATTCAAAATAATCCGGCTTGTAAGCACCACCACGTGCGCAAAGCGTAGCGCCCAACAGTCACGTCTCCAGTCTCTAGATGAGATCCACGAATGCTCTAGATTCGCGCATGCACCTCAGTGCCGGCAAGGGTCTATCCCATGCAGCTGCAATGGCTCCTAGCAAACTGCGAGCTGCCGCGTGTCCTCCTATGTCAAACTCCATTCAGTGCAAAGGCTGATCAAGTGCTGCGTGCCTCATTTTTGTCTTGTGCTCCTTCGCACACCCTCTACCTGAGAAGCAACACGCGTTCCACTCTAGGGCTCTGCGAACCAGGTGTGGCCACGTGGTGCGCGTGTTGAAGCCCTAGCTAGGCTGCTCCTTTTAAGTGAGCTAGGCTTGGAATTAAAGGAAGAAGAGCCTTCATTTTTTGGGGGGAACAGACCCGAGGAACCTATATTCTTAGGGCCTGTTTGTTTTGAGAACTCTTTGGATTTTTTATACTCAAATTTAGATTATAGTATTAAGAATCCTTTGAAAACGTGTTTGTTTCCTCCAAAATCTGAATCCTTTGAGTATTAAGAATTGAAGTTTTCAGAGTTCTGACTCCCCCTAAACTTTTGATACTTAGATATATCTGCTACAGTTAAAACTAAAATTCTCTCTCTTATATTTAAGGAAAAAAATTATAACTTCTTCATTTGTTATTCAATTGAGATGATTCTTTTTTTTATTGTATTCCTAGTGAAGAGAAAAATAAATTAAGATCTATATTGTATATTTTTTAGGATCATTAACATTAAAATTTTATTAAATTTGTTGATAAATCAAAAACTATTTTCACAACCACTCCAAGCACAAATTTCAATTTTATTCCATACTCAGATTAAAACTTAAATGCATATCCAAACGTCAATTCGGATAACAATTCAAATCACTAACTTAAATCCTAATTTAAATCATATTAACTCAAATCAAATCACTAATTTGAATCTATTTACTAAATAGACCCTTAGGAAGTTGGAGCTGATTTTAAGGAAATAAAGGGGAAAAAAAGAAAATAAAAAATAAATGTTTTTATTTTTATTTTTAGGATTTTATTTTTAATTTTAGATTTAAGAATTTTATTTTTCTTCGGTAAAACCATTCAAGAGGGCATTTTGGAGTTTTAAAGAGGAGGAAAAAGAAGATTTGGGCAAGAGGTTTTGGAGATTGTGACCCCCTCCATTTGTTGATTTTTTTCTCATTTCTATTTTCTAAATCTTTGTATAATCTAAAAATACCTGATTATTGGTGTTGCTTAATTTTATTTGTGATTATATGTAGCTAAGTTCTTAGTTTATAAGGCTATGGACCCAAGTGGAGATTGTCTTTGGTTTATTATTTTGGATTGTTGCAAGTTGATTTCTATTTTTCATTTATTTGTGTTTCATTGAGTTTAATATCTCTAATTGCATGATATCCAATTAGTTGGATTTGCATTTAGGATTAGTATTATGAAAGAAGGGCTCTAACTGTGAGCTTAAAAGATGCAACCTAAAGAATTATAGAGTTGGAAGGCCTATAATTTTCTTTATGGCCAATTAATGGAACGTGCTTAATGACACCTTAGTAATTAATTTTGAATAAGGATATTGGAATTGATTGCTTTGGGTACTTAGGAGAAGAAAAATTGAGAAATATGAGTGTTCTACGCCAATAAATTAGGGAGATTAATTTGTCAACAATCTAGGCTTTTACCGATGTTCCTCTAAACCTGTTTTATTATCATTCATTTTCATTTTCTTTTTAGTTTTAGTTTTAGTTTTGTTTATTTTATTTTTGTTTGTTTTATTTTTGTTTTATTTTAATTTTGGTCATCCAAATAATAATAGAGCCGTACTCCAGTACACATTATTACTTGCGACCATACATACTTACACGCAAACAAATTTTCGATACCGTTGCCAGGGATTGTTGTTTAGTTTTTATGAATATCGATGCCAATTAGCTCTAGGATAAATTAAATATTTTTCTTGCTTTTATTCTTTTTAGTTTCCTTTTCTTTTAGTTTTGTTTATTATTTGTTTTATTCATTTGGTGAGGTATTTTGATATGTCTCATCAAAAAGTCCTCTCGAGTTTTGCTCAATATGATTTAGAACTAATGCATAGTGCTTTGTGGAAATATAAAAAGTTACTAGTTTGATTTCCTTACTATGGGTTCTCAAGTGATTGTCAACTTCAAAATTTTCTCAATGGTTATATGCCACGGTAAGAAATTAGGTTGAGAGCAGAAATAGTGCCATCTTTTTCTACCAACTATCTGTGAATGATGCCTATTATATGTTGGAAGATATGGTGGACTATGATCATTAGCATTGGAACAATTTTAACAATTTGGAGCAATGGTTTGCCATTCAACCTCAAAAGACGAGTGTATCTCTAGAACTTCATGTTGTATTTGTGGACTTTATAGAGAAGACTCATCAATATACAGAGAGGTTGGATGAGAAGTGAATAAGATCGAATGCAATGGCAGAGGAATCATTTAAAACCTTGAAAAGGACAGAGGCAATGTGATAACAAATTAAAGAATTGATAGCATCCAGTCCTACTATGGATGTTCTAATTAGATTCAAGCAAGATTGCTACCTTGAGGAGTCTACCCAATCTAAGGGGCATTTGAAAATGTTTGATGACGATTCTCTAAAGTTTAAAGATTCTTCAAGTGAGGAATAGACCGAAGACTTGGTTATTAAAGAAGAATCACAAGAAGAAGTCTATGAGGCCCAACCGATTATGTCCACATTGATAATTGAAGATCACATTTATGAGGATCCAATGTAGCCAACACCTCTTTCACCAAAGTTAACACTGTTTTTTTAAGCCCACCAAGCACATCTTTCGAAGTTGAATCTTGTTGGGATCATGTACCAAGTATTTTGCATTATGCCTAGCTTTAAGGTATCATATCACAAGACCAATTTGTAGTGTTCTATGATACCTACTATGGCCAAGAAACCGCTCTTTTATGAACACTTCTCCAAAAGTTAAGCCGGTGACTTTAAATCGAGCGTTTCTTAGGAGGCAACCCAAGTTCTCCAAACTTTTTCTTATTTTCTTTGTTTTTTGTTTTTAGTTTTAATTTTTAGGAACTTCTTACTATATTTTTCTCTCATTTCTTTTGTAGGTGCAAATGGTAGAGTTTAGGGGAGTTGGAGTCGTGAGAGGCGTCTTATGGACTTAAGGGATGTCAAGCCATGCCTAAGCACCATTGAGCATCAATGAGAGGAGTTTTCTTAAACTTTTCCTACTTTATGCTTTCTTACACAATTAGGATTTTGTACATATTGAATTTGGGGGAAAATTAAAGTTTTTTTTGTATTTTTGAAAAAAATTAAAAATTTTAAAAAATTGTTTGATGATTTCTCCCTGACCAATGATGAGAATTATGGTTATAAGTTGTGCCTTGCTTGTGGAAAAGTATGAATATTGTTTAGTTTTGTGCTTAATTGTTGAGCTTGTTTCATTTCAATTGTGATTGTTTCATTTTGATCACCAGGTCTTGATCTTTGAGTTGTGTGCATTTTTGGAGAATGTTTGTGTGAATATGTGATTTTCATTAATCTCCCAAGTCCTAGGATTTATTTCATTTGCTCTTAAGGCAAAATTGCAGATCTCACTTTATTAAGGAAATTACTATGGCTATCTTTGGACTACTTGAACCTTTTTGAGCCAACCTTGACAAATTTGCATCCTTTGTATACCCCTTGAGCCTTATGTATCCTTTCTTTGTTAGCCACATTTCTTTTAGCCTCACTTTTAAATAATTCCCATTTTTTTCTCTTTCTGAGCATGTGAACGGTTCAAGAAATATTTGAGCTATGCTAAATATAGGAGGCTAAAAGAAAAATGGGAATAACAACACTTGATTTCGTAATATTTAATTATCAATTACTCATTGATAATTGATTTCGTAAAATGTGACCAGTTCAAGCTATACTCGTTTGCTATCGATAGTCTTTCCATGCATCATCATTTTGTGATTGTGTCGTTATGGAAGTAGGTCCGTAACTCCTTTTTTTTTTTTTTTTTTTTCTCAGTCGTTGAATTTGATTCAAACATTTTCGTGATCCCTTGTAGCTAACCTTGTTGGTTTCAAACATAGTTACGTTTAAAGGCTCTATCGTCTACTTGAGAAATTGATTTTTATTTTCTTAAACTCATGCCCTCGAGTTGTTTGGCAATGTATTGATGCGTTCCCGGTCACTGATTTTAAAGTTCCTGTTGTTTTCCATTACAATGTCGTTTCTTCAATTTTTTAAACTGCCGTTTGAAATAGCTGCTGATTATTGTGTTCCTGATGTTATGTTGTTTATCGTTCATTATCGTTTATTTTATCCTTCCTAAAACTCCCTACTGTTTTCTAAAATTTGTCTATGTATCGTTCTTAGACTGTTGTTAAGTTTATTTTTCTTTCTTTCTTTCTTTCTTTCTTTTTTTTTTAAGTGAATGAGCGTTTTTTGAGGTGATGTGATGTCTTTTCTTCGGCAGTTGTCATTTTGAGAGTGATTCTCATTTTTCATTCAATCGTGGTCATTTTCATTAACTCCGTCGTTTTTTTTATTGAGTTGCTCGGCCCTGTCGTATATTGGAGTTAGTTATTGCTGTTTTTATATTAAACTGACGCGTGTGTAAGAAGGTTGCAGTTGTTTTGCGTCTTAAGCAGTTGGGCCTGTTTAAAAGATCTTTTTAAAAGTTGGTTTTGATTTTTTGAATTTAAAAGCTATTTATGAAAATATTTGAATGAATTGACAAAAAAATTTTACTTTTTAAAAGTATTTATTGTTAAAACTATAATAGTTTTGAAAAAAAAAACCTTCTAAAGTAGATTTAAAACTTATATCAAAATATTAATAATATATTATAAACTTAAATATAACACATTTATAATTTTTAAAAATAATTAAAACTATTTTAACTAATTAAAACCTTTTTAAAATATAATTTCAAACACTTAACAAAAATTATTGCTTTTGTTTTTTTTAATTAACTAAAAATACAAACAAAAACTACGTGAAACAAGCCTGTAGCCATCCTAAAAGCCAAAAGCCCCCGTCCTTTGCCGACATACTGTACTTTTTGTTCACTATGTCGTTTTTCTTTAGACATTGTTTCAGACACCACGTGTACCTAAGCCAATGCGATCTTGATCCGATAACGAAAGGAACTACAAACTCAGCTCCAGTGGCTTTTGAAGTCGTGTCTTTATAGTTCGGTACTAAAAAGATGAAAAAACCAAAAACCATAAGATATTTCCTCAAAAAAAAAAAAAAACATGTTACATTATTCTCGTACCTCAAAGAGCAATTACAGCACGTGCGCGACTTCATCAGTTACTTAAAATATTCTACTCATCAATTCAGCTCCCATAAATTAGCATGATATTGCAACTTAAATTTCATTAAAATTACACGAAATCACTACATATAACGTATATAATTACAACTAAGTGCAAACACTAAGTACATATATTAATTGGCATCTTCATCGACTTAAGGAGAAAATTCTAGGACGACTCGAGGGAGATGTTCTTGAGACTGGTCTGCGTAATCTGCCTGCTGATAGGTAAGAGTGGAGCTAATGTGGAGGTTCCAAATGGGTAAAACCGAAATCTTCTTCTTCAGCCAACTCATAAAGAGCCTAAACAATAAGAGTATTGAAGAAAAGCAAAAGGTGGATATAAGTATGGCAGGACATGCATACCAGTCCCAGGGAAGAACAAGCGAGCCCATAAGTAGAATGGCATAGCTGGAAGAGAATCTGCCAAATTCGAAGCGAGCGAGCAAATAATAAGGAGTGAGAAAGAGAAAGACATGAATGGAAGTAAAAGTAAAAAGAAGAAGCATGAAAACGTGGAAGATTATCACAGGTATGTGATCATGAGGATTAATAATAAAAATATTGAAAGGATCCCAATGTTGCAAAGAAATTATGGATCCTTTGACAAAAGTTTATGAAAATGGGGATGAGGTATCTGATATCGAACGACCGGCTCATATTTGTCTTGGAATTTGGAGTATTAACTATTTCTTAAGATTGTTTGTTTAACGTTGTTGCTAGTACCAGAAATCTACCCTGCTTAAATAACAATATGGGGAAAGGGAAAGAGAAAAAGAGAAGTTGATTGATCCCATTGTCTTTAGCTGACCCATATACGTTTTCCCTTTGGACCCACTTGAAGTTGATCCCATTGTCAAGCTTTCGATAGAGGTCCGATATAACATTGATTTTAGAGCTTTATTGAAATCAACACATTAACATGCCCTCTCAAGGACCCTTTCTTAAGATATGAGAAAGTCCAGCGCCTTCGGTGTTACAACTCACTTTCTGGTCTTTCTGGTAGTTTATGAACATCCAGACATACAACTCCATTCCTTTTGTGCATTCCCATCTCCCATGGCTCATGCCAAATATAGGCAGTGGCCAGTATCTGCAGAATACAAAGTAGTTACTACAAGATGCCGTTTAGAAAGTAAAAACAGATATATCGTCCAGTTTTAAAGCTATATGAAAGTCACTATCTCCTCTGTGTTTCTTTTATGGACTCCTAGTCTTCAGACATTATATAGAAAAACTGCTTTTCCCTGCTCAAAACCCCCAATAAATTCAAATCATATGTAATTAAATGAAGATATTCTATGCGTAACTTGCTTACTTGAATATCACCAAACATAAGCTACTCAATCATCCATTAGAGTATTAGTTCCTTTTTTTTTTCTTTGATATACTGCTAGTTGTTCGTAAAATTTGAGCCTAGGATCTCTCCCTTAAACGACTCCAGCCTTTACCAACTTAGCTAGCACCAGTTGGCAATGAATTCGTTTCTAATTTGAAAAATTAAAAAAATACTTTCTCATTACATTAACAGAAAACAGCATGTCTAATGGTAATAGATTCAAGATTTGTGGAAGTTGTCCACATGACCCATGAAACATAATTCACTCTAGTAATAATTAGATAAAGGAACTGTCAACTACCTTATTAAGGTTGTTGCGAAAAGTCTGTCAACACACAACACAGAAAAAAACTATTAACAGCCCATAGGAAAATTAACAACTAATGAAGAAAAATGATGGAGACTAATTAGTGTCGCACCACAAAATGAATGTTTTGAAGTGGAATATTTTTGTCTCTTATGGAGGCAAGAAGATCGCCAAAACCTTGAGACCCCAATTCTGGTTTAAAGGAAAAAACACAGGGTTGCCTGCAAATATCAGCGCCTCAAATGCACAACCCCAAGTAAATGCAAACACAAAAATAAAAAATGAATCTTTTTTCTGAATATTAAACTATTGCACATCTCATTAACCTAATTGTTCATTGCAAAACCTGTACGCCACATATAACGCATACCTTTTTTCTCGATAAAAGTATCAAAACCCTGATTAAGATCAGCTCCAACATCTTCAGTAATAAGCCACTTGAAAAGCCTCTGAAATGAGGAAAGAACAATTTGAAAGTGCTCACATCCAGCACAAGATTGTAAAAAATATGCAGTCAGAATAGGTTGTTGTCATACTCAGAGGCAGTTTATCAAAAAATAATACTCTTACCAAGCTGCGATCATCAAAGAAGACATCTCCACCTTCAAGCAACTTCACATCGCTATTGGATAAAATTAGCAAGTCAGCAAACGATTGACGTAAATGACAACAAGAATAATTTACACAGAAGCCGCCAGGTTCACGAATATGATTTACCAAAAGCTAGATAATCAACATGTAGGGCCTGTTGTAGTTTGAGAAACAAATTGTCACATAAGAGAGATCTTGATCAAGTAAATATACCATACCACTAATTACACAGGATTAATCAAATTCCCTTGCATCAGCCATTCAATGAAGAACACAGCAAAATAGCAATCAGTTGAAAACTTTGGATTGAACAGGTGAGAACTATTTAGTGACAAAAAGGCACAAGATACAAACTTTGTGGTTGCTCATTATAGGCGAACCACACGTAATTATACTTAAAGAAAGAATACGATATATGGAGCAAGGAAACACTTGACTTACTGCCTGATAAACAATTTGTTTTCTTCATAACGTTTCTTCACTTTTTGAAAGTTTTAATTCCGAAACAAAGCGTTCATCATGATGAGGATTAGAGAACTCTGAACCATAACCAAAATTCTGCCTGTAAGGATAAGTTCCAGGTCAGGAAAGGATGCCTGCTCCCCTATCATTTTGATGCCAACGACCACGGCCAAAATTCCCTGTACCCGGGTTGTTATTATTGCGTATCACAGGCAACACTGTATTGTAAAAAAACAATAATAATAAAAATTAGATTTTAAGGAGGGAAAAAAAATACAAAAAAAACATTTTTCAGTAAACTGCAATTAAAGAACTATTTGGAAAAGATAATCAGGAGAATTTGATACACCTCGAAACCAGAAATGAAGAATATTACCTCTACAGCAACGACATCTTAATAGTAATAATTCTAGCCTATTAAGCATTAGGACAACAGTTTCATAACAACGATAAATTTTCAGTGAAGTGCAATTAAAGTACACTACTAACAAATATAACGAGTTCAAGAAGAATTGAAGATTAAGCATTAATACTACTTATGCAAGTTCGTCTTAATTGTAATATTTCTAGTCAAATTAAGCATTAAGACCTACAAATTAACGATAAATTCATATACAGAAATAGCAAATGAAACAATTTTTGACTTACGATATTCACAAAAAAGAAAAAAAGAAAAAAAAGAAAGAAGTAAGCAAATTCAGCCGAAGAAAAGGCGGAATTTTTAATAAATTAAAAAGGAAACTGGAAAGAAAAGCAAAAAATTACCAAAAGACAACGGCAAAGAGTTGAAAACCCTAAATTTGGAGACAAAGGAATAACCCATTTGTTCTCCATGGAAACCAAGAATTGAAACCTACTGAAGCAGCATCCCAAAGTAATGGACAAGAAATTTACCAGAAATCGGATAAGGACTAGTGGCTAGGGTTTTGCAGTCATCCTCGTTATCGGAGCCAAACAGATCCTTCTCCTCTTCGTAGTCATAATGACCCCGATCAATGTTGCTATTATTGTTGTTGTAGTTGTCGACCTCCTCTTCGCCGTTCTCCTCCTCTCCTTCGCTCGGGCGTCCGCCGCAGCCGCCGCTGCTTCGATCGCCTCCTTCGCTTTCGTTTGACGATGAAGAAGCCGCCAACGAGGAGGATGACGACGAGGCGGCCGTTGAAGACGACGGCGACGAGGAGCGGTTGCCGTGTTGGTTGTCGTCCTTGTCTTGGTCGTCCTCGTAGTCCTCGCCGAAGTTGTCGACGTCTTGTTCGGGGAAATCTATGATCGGAAAAGAGAGAGGTCTCCGAGAAGATTTTCTCGGCGAATGGTGAAAAAGCAGGGTGATGTTTGATTCTGCGTCGGATTTGCTTCTGAATTTGTCTGCGAAGCAAAGTCATTGGGGACCACGTGGGGCCAATTTTTTATTATCCACTAATTTTATTTTTATTTTTTATGGAAAGTTTTATTTTTATTTTTATTTTTGGTGGTACAGTTTTACAAGAAATTTTAGTGAAGAATGTTGTTAATGAAAAACAACATGGATTGTACATTGATTTGTGTATTGGCCTACGGGTAATCAATTGCTTTGTTTTGGATCAAACAAACGTTAATAATATACCCAAAAAGGGGGAAAAGAAGAAATCATGAGCGTATATTTACAATTTATTATATTCTTATTACCTCGAATTAGGAAAAAAGCAATATATATATATATATATATATATGTTTTTAACAACAGCAACAATAACAACAAAAGACATTACCTAGAATAAGGATCAAACGTCTACTTTCCCTACTGCTAAAATTTGGATTGCCTAAATATCCATCCTTATACATTAGACAAATTTAGACTCAAATTACCAACCCTACGTCTAGAAAATAAAATAAAAAACATCTTTGCAACATTAAAAGTATGTCACCAAAAAAAAAGTACAATAATTTGAACGACCACAATATTTTTCCCAAAACAGGGCAAATAGGGATGGGTCAAATTAAGCAACGTTTTTAGTCTAATATAATTAGCCTTCCGCAAGAGAGTCGTCTCCTTGTGGGGAAATGGCTATGCTGACTTGTGGGGGCACAGGCACCTGTGAGTCTATATCTATATGTATGTTGGCTTCTTCATGATCATATTGATGGGTCAGCGTTGAACTTATTTGGATATTCCAAACAGGTAAAAAAGCGCCACAGAGCTTGAGATTGAACCAGCCAAGAAAGAGGCTCGATATTAACATAGCAGGATGCAAAAACCAGAAGAGAGCCTGGGGAAAGACTAGGGAAGACACAAGTGAAAGAGCCACGTGAGGAGAGAAATTGCCGAATTGGAAGCGAATGAGGGCTGTATTGGGCCAAGGAGGAACGAGAGAGATGATCATGGAAGTGAAAGAGGGGAGGAGGAGAAGGAAAACATGGAAGCAGCACTTGGTCCAAGAGGTTTGGTTGTAATTATGGACAATATCGAAAGCGTCCCAATCCCACGGAAGAGCTTCTGATTGGGAATATTTGAGGAGGTTTATGATGATGGGGATGATGAATCGGAGATCAAAGCCACTCATTTTTTTCTTTTTTGTGAACTTTGAATTATTGGCAAGGGAGCAAGTATTGAAGAAGAGAAGATGAGAGAGTGGATGAAGAATTATGAACTGGGCTATTTATTTCGATTTTTGCGTCGTTTTCTTGTGTACTTGTTTTTCTACTGATTCTGTTTCTTTTGTTTTTTCTTGGCCCCCGCATTCAAACATCCTCAAACTAACCGACCAAACCCCAAATCGGCTTATAAGAGTTGAGACCCCTTGTGGACGTTTTGTGTGTGTGTGTGTGTGTTTTTTTTTTCATCGCCATCCATGTTTTAAAGTATCAGCTACTTTATAGAAAAAGTGGAAGTGGGACCTGCTGTTTACAATGAAAAGCAACCCCACTCCCACTTCCACTTCTGTTTCTCTGATTATTTTTATTTTTATTTTTTTTTATTTTTATTTTTATTTTTATTTTTTTTGCTCTATTCAAACAATTAGAAGCTTGACACACATTTTTTTTCTTTTTTGTTTAGGCTCTGTTCAGCCAATAGAAGTTTGATAATTCTCGAGTCAATTCACCACCGCATGAATTTGGAACAAAATATATGGTTTTTAAGAGGAGTGAAGGTCAACTTAGTTGGTGGTAAGTCATTTTATCTTAAATATAGATTGTGAGTTTGAGTCATGTTGAGCTCCATTTGAAAATGGTAGTATTTTTTCTTTGTATTAGTGAGATGCATTGAGGTAACTTTTTCATTTAACTCTTATGCTTTAACATTGAGCTAACGTTAGAAAAGCTAGTGATATTTATCTTTTTAAAAATCTACTTTTAAGTAAATGGCTTTAATCAAAGTGGTTGTAAATAGAAGTTACTAGTAATTCCACACTTGAAGAGTGTATCCAAGTTAAAAAACAAGGTTTTAACAAAAAAATATATAACGCTAATAAAGTATATCGAGAGGCATAAACAAAGGATGAGAAAGATAAAAAATGAAAGTGGCTTTGTAATTTTGTGTTGCTTTTCTATAACGATTTTAAATAAAAGTGGCGGAAACATGGTGAAGAGTGGGATCCTATATCATAAAAATTTTCATAAAACTTTTAAAAGTCAACGTTATAAATTATATTAATTCAATGCCTAATATATGTATATATATATATATATTTTTTTTGCTTCCTCGATTGAAGTGATTAAATCAAAATATCTAATGGGCAACGTTCTTTATGAAAACGTTGGCCCCATTTGTTTTTGTTTTTAGAATTGTTGAAAATGTTTTTGTACTCTTTTCAAAGAAAAATTTTTAAAGACACTCTAAGCACAATTTTTGAAAAATTCTCATTTTTTAAAATAAAAATATTCTCAACTATTTTAAAAATAATACCAAACGGCTTCATTGTTTTCTCTGCTTAATCCTTGTCACCACTTGGGGTTATGTGTGGGTGTAGAAGGAATTACATTTTCAATAGAGCTTTTGTAGTCTAAAATAAAACTCAAAACTATCACTTAAAACAATAGAGGAGCCCTCTATTTATAGTGTGAGAGACCAAATTAATTATGCAAGATTTTTTTTGTTTTAAGTTAAATATCACGTATTTAATGATTGAAACAAAATATATTTTCCCATTCTAAACTGCTATTGGCGCCACACTTGAAGACTTTCCTTGCGTGTCATGTGTGGCGCCAACTCTTAATAGGACAAAGAAGGAATATTGCTTGTTACCTAAATGTGTTTTTGTCTTCAAAATTCAAATTCTAATTTGAAAAAATCTCATTTTTCAAAATTAAAACTTTTGGATTTCTAGAAATAGAAAACTTGGAGACACAACTAGCACATCACAACAAATCTCCCCATGCCATGTGTCACATAGTGTGGGTACTTTCAAAATTAATTATTAATTAAATACTCTTATTATTTAATATTTATAAATTAATTTATAATTAATTTATTTCGAGTGATTTAATGAGAATTTCATAATTATGATTTAATTTAGATATGGAATTTTAAATTAAATCTTAAAACCAACAATTACACTTGTCCAAACAGTGTTTGTAAGGATGATAGGAGACTAATAGACTAATAATTTTAAGCTCCAATAAAACCAATATATTAATTAAATCATTAATTAATATATTATTCTTTTATTGATTCTAGAGTTATTCTACTAAAAACTTAGAATCACACTCTTGAAATTACAAATACATAATAACTCATAAATGGAGTTACACATTTAATATAGCTAGTACATATGAATGATCTTCCATAAATAATTTATAATTAGAGGGAGGTGGATATCTGTTAACATCTCTAACTACTTCTTCATCTAGCTTAAGTTTCATTGATTCTCTATTGAATAATAAATTCATGAACTTAATCACAAATTTGAATGTTTGGTAACCTTGTTTCCACAATATAGTTGGAACTACTACAATATAAAGTTCTCGTATGCTAGAATGCAAAGTAAAAGTAGGTTATAATGTAAAGCTTTTACATAACATAGTAAATTAGTTCTAACTTTTGATTCTAGCAACGCACCCATAAATTTCAAGGCTTAAATTAATATTCAAGAGAATTATTTATTTACTTCTTAATAAAGAAGGAATGTATTTCATCGTGTAATATTAATATTTTCAACTACTTACATCATTATGCCTCTAAAATACAAGGGATATGATTAGCAATCACAAATCTGCATCAAGTAAATAAAAAACATAAATCTAGAAATAAGAGTCCCCTAATATAATGATTAAAAAATCCAGTAATTAATAAGTAGCATTAATTAAGAATTTTTCCATAATCGTGTCGTTAAATTCATAAGAAAATATAAGTTTAGAGCTTATAAGTTTAAGTTTTCATATGAATTACGAGATAAGAATTATGAGAAACGATTATGAGGGAGAATAAAAAATTTAAGAAAATGGTCGACTTTAGACAATTCAATACAACCTTAATAATCTAAGTAGAAATTCAGCTTAATAAATAAATCACCTAATCAATCACACTGGAAAGAATTCATGTATTTAAGTCGAGAGTTTCCTTGGAAACTCAAATGATTAATTATGCATAAAGATTCGTAGAGTTAGCAGCTAAAATTCCACCACTATGTAATTAGATTAAAATCGACAATATATAGTACTGTCAGGCACTGAGAGAAGTCGTAAGAATTCAGTTTAAGATTAGAAATCCTCAATAATGCTTAGAAAATTTAGAAGTTTAAATTGAGATTTAATCACAATTTTCAATGGTGAAATTTCTCGATTAACTCGTAGTTAGAAAGTCTTAATAGCAATAAGACTTCAGTAATAAAAAATGTTAAAATTACACAATTCTTTTGCGCTTCTTGAATGAAACATAAAGCAGAATATGATGTTATAATAGTACACTTGAATAATAAAAAATAATTATTTAGTGCACTAAATTGAGCTTTTATGACTTAATAATTTTATGTATGGGTCAAAATTGTGGCCTTCATAAGAAAATTAATTAGAATATTTAAATTGAGATTAATTGATAAAAAAGAATTCTTGACTCAATATAATTACACAGAATTTTTACATGATTCCAGTTTCACAAGAGAAATCTAGATCAATAACGATTATTATTTCAATAACATAATTCAGAAATCATGAGCATAAAGTTTATGCAAGCAAGATCGATTTCAATTTTAATGAAAATTGCAAGGCATAATAAGAATTTTCTAAGCCATTAGGATTATTAGAAATTTGAGAATTGACAATATCTTATATATATACAGGTAGTTAATTTACGCATGTTAGTAAATTTTGTAAAGTTTATAATAATAATAATAATAATAATAATAATAATAATAATAATAATAATAATAATAATACTACGTTCATAAAGTCCACAAGTATTTCACGAGCCTTTAAAGCAAGTTAAGATAACAAAATGACTATTTATAAATCCATATTGTGACTAAGAAAAGTTTAAAAACATTTATAAATCAAATATGGATCCATAAACAACTTTTTGTTATAAACAGTTTAAGTTCTTACCCATAAAACACAAAATTATGCTAAGTTTAGAATTTGATTTAAATTGACTTTCAGATAGTCAATTTAAATTATGACAAATGTTTAATAAATCATGATCACTATTTTTATGAAATAAATAGAAGTTTATAATGTCTTTTGGTGGTATAGAAAAATAGTTTCTATTAGGATAAAAATGATAGGTTTACTTTAGAAAATTATAATGAGATATATATGTTTTATTTATAAGTTAGCATTTTTAAAGTTTTAAAATTTACAAAATATTATTTTAATCAAAGCTTTAAATACATAATATTATTCTTAGAAAAAAATTGGTAAAAATAGTTAATCATCGATTTTGAAAACAAAAGTGCCAAGATTTAGCATTTCAAAATAAAATTATGAAATTCAGAAAATAAGTTTAGATTTATATAAATAATTTATGAACAATATAAAGATATTACTAAGACAGTAATACAGTTAGAATTTATATACTTATTTTTAGAAATACAAAAAATATTACTGCTTTAAAAGTAAGGTAATGTGTACAAAGATCTTAAAGTTTACAATTTAGAATTTGATCGAACCATCCATGACACTGTGTATATTATGAAGACCACAATAGCGTCTGTAAATTCAAGTGAACAAAAACACAGCCAATCAAAATCAACCACCTTCTCTCTCTACCCTTTCTCTCCTCAAACCTTGGTCAAGATTTCAATGTTGATTTTTGACCACTTCTGCAACATCGAATATATCGGGATGAGATGAGTTTAACGACATGCCATACCGACTGTGACAATGCTAGAATAGGCTGGAAAAAAGAGTGGAAAAATGATTTTTTTCCCATCGTAATTGCTTAGTCATCCGAGCACCAATTGACATGGTTTTGGTATCTATAGCTTTAGATCGACGAGAGCAAGAAATCCTCACCATTTGCACCCCTTGATTCTAGCTGGAAAAACCTATCAGAACGGGTTATTTCTGCCATCATTGTGCTATGTGATCTCTCTACTTCCATTTAAGTTACACTGTTAGAGCCAAATGATTTAGAATAGCACGATGATGCAAATGTCCTAACAAATTTCATGGAAAGTCTACAGTAATCGAATATTAAAGAACCTGTATTATTATCGCTATAAGGCACATCAAATTTGCTTCGCCCACTACCATTGGGGTCATTTGACCTCACTAACCTGTTCTAGAAAATCAAGAGGAGCAAAAACCCTCAAAGAATTGAACCGTAAAAACTCTTGTGGTTGAAGATTCACTGTCTCCATCATGCGCTGCCGTGTGAAGGGTTGGGTTTACCCAATTTGATGGTAGTGAGACACACTGCATGTATCAAAATGATCAAAAGATTCTGCTTGTTGAAATGCCTAAGTCAATTGCACAATATCTTTGTTGGAAAGCTGTGATTGAATCTATGTTTTTGTCGCAGCCGTTGGATATTGATTTGAACAATTAGAGGCCATTTTTGGTCAAATTGAACACACTATTGAGCTCAGGAGGATGGGATCTGCTAGGAGCCAAAATATAGCCACTAGCAAATGACCGAAGCTGCCACATTCGTCGCTGTGGGTGGCCGAGCTTCGACGGACCTTAGGTTTTGTGCTTCTAACCTTTGATGAGTGATCTTGAGACCAATTCCTGACTTATTTTAACGTTTTGGCCATGATGGTGCCCTCTGTTTGAGCTAATTCCACTCTATTAAAAATTGTTCACTACTAACTATGTGACGACCCTCCCTACGTGGTCGTCATTGTACTTAACGTGATCTTGAACTTTAATATACTTAAGAATAAAGTATAAAAATTTCAGAATAATTTTTTTTAAATGGATTCTTGTTATCGAATCCTTAGCATAAAGCTTTAAAGGAAGTACTAATTGTTTTCCAAAACTTAGTAATAAATGAATTCTTGATAATAAAGAATTCTCAATGTATAACTTTGAAAGATATAATAATCATTTCTTAAAACTTAATTTCATAAACCGAATATAATAACATAAATTTCTCAACGTGATGATAACATAATAATAATAATTACGTTTTAATATAACCATAATTTTCAAAAGCATGATCCTTTACATAACTCATAACATTTATTTCTTGAAAACATAACCATGGTAATTTCCTTAAACTTTTCTTTGTAAACATAAGGATGATTATTCAGCAACTATTACTTTAGGGACATTTCTCAATTTAAATAAAACTATTTTCAAAACAATTTTAAATTAAATATTAAAATAAAATCCCATTTAAATGCTCTTTAAAACTTTCTTAAAAATCATTTATATATTTTACTTATAATTTAACATCTTAAACATAACATATTGATATCTTAAAAATTAATCTTTTCAGAACTTATCATAATAATAATTACTTAGGACTCGTTTATTTAAACCAACATAATAATAATAATTTTTTTAAGCATATTCATCTAAACTTTCTTGAAAGTAAATTCCTAAAAACATATTCATAAAAATCATTACTTATTTTGGCATAAACTTATATAAACATTTTCTTATTATAAATGATCATATAATTTTCTCACTTGAAAACTTCACACATTTGTTGTATCAAACCTTTTTAAACTAGCCAAAATATAATTTTTTAGAACTTAAACTTTTAAGTTTAAGATACTAATTTCTTAAAGCTTTTCCTTTAAACTTTCATAATAATTTCATAAAAACATATCCATAAAATTCTTTTCTTAACATAACGTAAAACTTTAATAATCGTTTTTAATCCTAATTAAATTTATAATTTTCTTACTTAAAAAGTTTGTGTATTTGTTGCATTGTCTATTGCAACATTCTTGAACTTTAAAGCCCTCTGAACCAAGGTTGTGTAAACACAAGCTCGGTTTTTAAAGCATAATTACGTAAATTATTTACTTATTTATGTGCACATATTTTCGTAAGGTGTAAACATACGAGATTTCGTAAAATAAAACATACGTAATAAATTCGTAAAATAATAATGCGAAAATATTACTTTGCATAAGTGGTATCCATTCCCATCTTCATCATTCGTCTGCCGCTCACCATTGCCCATCAAGTGCCGCTGACAGGTTTTCTTACCTACAATATGAACATACTTAAATGAGCTTTAGCTCAGCAAGTAGGAAATTAGTCTCGCAAAACATAAATAAAAACCATTTTTATAAAAATATGCATGAGCATTTTATGCTTGCTTATCAACTTGATTTATGCTTAATTATTTAAGCTGTAACTTATCTTCTTACTTTGGGCCCGAGTGATCATACCAGTTGTGCGCGAGTCTTGGGAAGTTAGGGTTTGCGAGGTCCCAACAACACCAAGGATATTCATTACTTTAACATGGAGCCTCCCCGTGGGTTGAGAGGTTGGTACGACACCCTTAACTTGTCTTATAAGTTTCACTTGTCTTATTGTGTGTATGCAGTATGACTTATTACTACATGACATCACAATTTCGTAATTCATGAATCGCAAATCGTATATCATAATCATACTTGACTTGAAGGTGATTAAACAATACAATGTAAATATTGCATACATCACACATTAATCATATCATCATCATCATAGCATTTCACATAATGTCATAAAATAACATATTACGTCATAACATATAATAGTGTAATAAATCACTGATCATGTATTTTCATAAATTTTATGAAAATATATAAAATTAATTTATTTTTAAAACTATTCATACTGTAGGCGAGATTCTTATTTACCTGGATTCCGAGCTGAGCGGGTCTAGTTGCATCTCGTTGTATCTACAATCTATACAGTAGCCTCAGCAGTGCTCCTTGAGTGGCTGTGGATGGCTAGGAATGCTCCATGGAGATTTATTATTGCTAAAAACATCATTTTGGACTTCGTTAGTACAGTATAGGTCGTCTCGATCTACGTACAGTCGGTACCAGATAATTTTTACAGGAGCAGAATTTGCTCAAACAGAGGTCACCATTGCGTTCAAAGCATTGAAATAGTGAGGAGGCGGTCTCGGATCATCGATCGAAGGTCTGGAGCTCAAAACCCGAGGTCCGCCATAGGTCGGTCGTCCGCGGCGACGCGTGGGGCGCTTGCGACGGCTCCGGTGGTCAGCGATGGCTGAAACTTCAGCTGCCCCCATTTTTCCACCTCCTGAGTTGACTAGTGGGGTCAATTTGACCCAATTTGTCCTCCAACCACCTGGATCGAAGATGGGTCTCTTAGCCAAAATCAGTGGCTTTGATCCTAGTTTCTCGGCGGTGGTTGGGCCAAATTGGCTTGGGCATTTCCTTCTCTGTGGCTGTCTAAGCATTTCCCCTTTGTTGGAGGGGTTCGACATGGTGTGGCATGGCAGCTCTGGGACTCTCACAGCGGCGCTGGACGGTGGAGGTCGTTCTCCATCGATTCGACGACTTTCGTGAAATTGAATGGTCCACAAGCTTCTCAGTGCAGGTCTGAACATTTCCCCTCCTCCAATTTAGGGCGAGGCTGTCAGGAAATGCAGGCACCATGGCTCCCATGATGGATGGAGACGGCAAACTCCAATCTCCAGTGGCCAGCGAAGCTACGGCAAAATTGATCGAGGCGTCTGGCTTGTAACGCCCGCCTAATTTCATGTAACAGATAATGTTATGATAATGATGACGTTAAATGTTATATTAATGACGATGATAAGTGTTATACTCATGATATGTTATGATATATGATATAATGGTGCTAACCATTTTATTTTAAGTGTTATGACAGGTGACGCTCGCGTGGAATTGATGTGCTCAAATGTTCATGTCATTTATGTTATGTGTTTAGTTATATTTTTTATGGATAATTAAATGTTATGAATGATTTTTGTATTTAAGGACAGATCAGCAAGCCGGACAATTCAGTTCGACAGGTCGAAATGATTCCTTAGAACGGCAAGCCGATGGTGTGCCATCGGCAAGCCGGACTTCTAAGATCGGCAGGCTGAACTTCTGAGATCGGCAGGCCGATGACAGCTGACTAGTAGTCAGTAGAAATTTCACAAAATTGTAATGAGGTGGAATTTATGATAAGGATGATTTATTCTGAATAAATAACATAATTATGGAATGATTTCTTTAATTTTGGTAAAGAACATTTGACTTTTGAATTATTTGAGTTAATGGATAAAATTTTCCCCATTTACAAAAGCTTAATATGGCAACTCGAACCCTTTTCGGAAGTTTTGACTTTTTTCCCTCAATCCTCTCTTTCCTACACAAATTTTTGGCCCCCAATTAATCAGAAAATTCTGATTTATTTCAAAGAATGGGAGTTTCATTTTTTTTAACGTAACAAAATTTAATTTAACGCTCTTCTTTTTTTTTTTCTCTCTCCTTCGCACGTACACTCTTTCTCCCAATTCTATCCTATCACACGATTCATGCTCTGCAATTAATCAGAAAAATTCTGATTTGTTTTAAGGGGATAAGTTTTTCTTGATTTTATTAATTTCTCTCTCTCTATCTCTCAATTTCTCTCTCTCTTTCTCTCTCTTCTATCACGTTTATTTTCTTCTTCCTCTCGAATTTCTCTGCAATTCTTTGTTAAAATATTCAAATTTCTTTGTCGTTAATTCAAGGAGATTAAGGAAGAATTCGTTCTAAGGTAAGAATTTATTTTTTTTAGCATGTTTGAATTTTTCTTCTCTTCAAATCGACTACTATATCTTCATCTATGAATTTTATTTGACTTTGAATTTTTAGTATGTTAATTATGCATGTGTTATGTGATTCTCCTCCAAATTTCACGTTAATTCGAATTTCCTATATTAAGTTATGAATTTTCTTCTCACCACCACTCATTGTGAATTGTTGCCGATCAGTTTTGTTGCACATATGTATGGTTATTGT
>CAMOHE010051167.1:0-72368 GCA_946598075.1 Artocarpus hirsutus
ATAGTGTATGTAGATGATATAATTATTACTGGTGATGATCACACAGAGTTGGAGTCATTAAAAAGGTATCTAGCTGGTGAATTTGAGTAAAAAGATCTAGGTGCTCTCAAATACTTTCTAGGCATGGAAGTTGCTAGAAGTGGTGTAGGAATTGTTGTTTCTTAGAGAAAGTATATACTTGATCTTCTAAAGGAAACAGGTATGCTGGGGTGTAAACCAACTGAGACACCTATGGAGCCGAATGTTAAACTCGAGCTTGAGGCTGGTAAGGACGTTAATCGAGAGCAGTATAAAAGACTTGTAGGTAAACTTATCTACCTATCACACACTCATCCGGACATAGCCTTTGCAGTAAGCGTTGTTAGCCAATTCATGCACACGCCTAAGGAAAGACACTTCGAGGCAATCTATAAATTCTAAGGTATTTAAAAGGTACTCCTAGAAGAGGTTTGTTTTTCAAGAAGGGAGGTCACAGGATGGTAGAAGTCTATACTGATGCCGATTGGGCAGGTTCCTCTGTGGACAGGAGATCAACTTCAGGATATTGCACGTATGTATGGGGTAACTTAGTGACTTGGAGAAGTAAAAAGCAATCGGTAGTGGCTCGAAGCAGTACAAAGGCAGAATTTCGAACACTTGCACACGGGATTTGTGAGGGGATATAGCTTAGGAGATTTTTAGAAGAATTGAAGATCTCTAATGAATTTCCTATAAAGCTCTACTGTGATAACAAGGCAGCTGTTAGCATCGCACATAATCTAGTTCATCATGATCGAACGAAACATGTAGAAGTTGACCGTCACTTCATCAAAGAAAAAATTGATAAAGGGATTGTCTGCATGGTTTACATTCCAACTAAGGAACAGACTGCCGACGTCTTAACAAGGAGCCTTCACAAGCCAAATTTTGAAGACATGGTGAACAAGCTAGGAATGACAAACATTTACATTCCACTTGAGGGGGAGTGTTGGAATATTCAGGCATTAAATAATGATTTAGTCAATCATTCTATATTAAGAAGACTGATTTATTTCCTAATCTTTAACTAATTTGTATCCTAATATCCTAATTTCTAGTAATTGACAGATCATGGCCTGCGTGCCTAAACTGTATATTCTAATCTTTTCTAGGATTGATTAGTTTTTTCCTTGATTAGTTTTTTCCTTTCTATGCAAAAAAAACTGTACATATATGTGCTGTATTATTCTGAAAAGTTAATGAAGAATTCTTAATCATTCTTCTCTCAAAGTCAGTTTTAGAAACATATCCGTTCATAATTATTTGCTTCTTTGTACCTCTCTAACATGTACACATATATAGAACTTAATTACTCAACTGGGATAGCGTAATTTTGAAGTGAAAATATCCAGAATTAACTTAATAATGATTTTTCGAATTACCTGAAGAGAAAATCACCTGTATGCATGTATTTCAATGCGCGCAGCATTTGACTGAGCAATTGGACTTCGCGCAGTGTTCTGATAGCAACTTGAGCAACTTGACTTGTTATTGTCAGCAGCAAAGTGAAAACATTATTCACTGGTTATTGTCAGTAGAAAAGTAAAAACATTATTAGTTTTTTTTTTTTTTTTAAAAAAAAAAAAGCAAAAGGAGAAAAAGTTATATTGATATTGTTATCTATCAAACCCTTGAACTAAATTATTCATTACCGTATTCCTCGCTTTATTCTGATAGCAACTTGACTTCGCACAGTATTTTGATGGCATCTGCGAGAACCTTCTCTTCAGTATGCGTGTCAATAGCTGCACGGATAACTCCATAACTCCCCTTTCCTATAACGTCCAGAATCTTATATCTATTGGCATCCCCATACTCGATGAAAAATTCAATGTCTTTGATTTGAAGGGCCTCAAATTTCTAATTTCCCAACATTCTTCCAATAAAACACTTTTTTTTTCCAGAGTTCATCTCTATAAAATGTAAAGAAAGTAATAGAAGAACAGAATCAGGTGCTGAAGGAGGGGAAAAAAACAAAACGAAAGTGAGAACAAATGAACAAATAGCAATATTAATTTCTAGTTATTTATTTCATACCAAACTCTAAGCTATTTATTTCGTTTCTAGTTATCAGCAATAAAATAAAAAATTTAAAAAATGATTTCTAGTTTTGATCTGTAAGTCTCGTCAAGCAAACCCATTCTAGATTTTTTTTAAAAAAAAATTAGAACAACGCAAACAGCAGAGGCCAAAGAACACTCTGAAGAAATAGTAATGGAAAATTCGAAAACGAAAAAAATTACCAAAATCTTGGGGGCGAAAGGCAAATCTTTCATAAAAAATATCGGTATACTAATAACCAAAATATGTCTACAAGTGAGTAACAAAAACTCTGAACCCATGGGTTTCTAAATATGAAATCTTTCAATATCTCGAGCTAGTTTTCTCATATACCAAACAAAAACCAAAAACAAAAGGAGATCTTCAAGCACTTAAAAACATAGAGGAAATGAAATTCCAGGGAAAAAATTATACAAACCTTCTTCGAGTCATCTGAGTTCATTTTCTAACTCTTCTTGCAGGTAATCAACCCGAAATTGGATCAAATACAGAGAAAAAGTGTTGTTACATAAAAACCAAAAAAACAGATAAAACACAAGGAGAAGAAAAAGAAGAAGATCAGATAAAAAAATTGAGGAAGGATCTGTAAAGAGAGAGCAAGGGACCTCAAAATGCAACTGTAGTAGTTTAGAGCAACCATATACAAATTCAGAGAAAAATAGCATCATATTCTAAAACAAAAAAAAAAAAAACGAAAGAAGAATAAGAAACAAAAGAAGAGGAGAAGTAATCTCAGAAGACAAATCAAAAGAGACCATGACCGAACAAAAAAACTGAAAAAAAAAACGAAAGAAGAAATCTCAGAACAAACAATCCATAAAATGAAAAACAACCCAGAACAAAGAGGACGGAAGAAGGAGAAAAAGAATAAGAGAAAAAAGGGATACAAGAAGAAAGAACCTAGCAAAAAAGAAGAAAACGGAAGAAGAAGAAGGAGACAGAAAAGGGACGCTGTACGACAACAACAATACGCCAAAGGCTCTCTTCTTCAATTGAAATGACAGAAAACCCCAACCAAATAAGAGAGAGAATGAGAGAACTAACGACAGATTCAGAATTTGACACCAAAGAAATTAAACAACCAAAGGGCCATTGTCAGGAGAAAAGACAAAATGAAAAGTAAGGGTAAAACTGGAAAAGCAACCGATACAGAAAAAAAAAAAAAAAAAAAAGGATTCTTTTTTTTACAGCGGTTTTTAGTCACAATGAACACAAGTTTTCCGCATTCTCCTTCGGTATAACCAGCAACGTGCCAGCGGGAATGATTATTTTGTCATACAAAAAATATAGGTTGTTATTATATAGTTATAAAAAAATAGTATATTAATATATATGTTGATGTAGTAGTTTTAATTTATTAAATTTATTTGTAATGTAAGAGTTGTTTCCATATATATATATATATATATATATATTTATATTGCATTAAGAGTATATCAATATGTATTCTAAATTTATTTATGGTATATTAATATTTGGATATTTTAATGTTGTATATATAACAGTAAAAGTGTTTAACATATGTTCTAGAATAATTATTTTTAAATATATGTTTTTTTTGTGATTGCATTGTTTTAATTTGATAAAAAAATCATTGGTTTAGTTTATATCAGATTATTTTGTGTTTATTTATTGTTAGTTGTATTTTTTGTCTTTTGGAATAATCTATTTTGTTTAATTTGTTTATTTTTTTTTTTATATTACTTAGTCATATCGTTTAGTGTTTTCTAGTTTTGTTTTTTTTTTTTTTTTTGGTCCTTTTTTTAAGTAATTGAAGACTTTTGACTGGGGGAGATTATACCCTTTGTTTTTGGCCTTGATTCAGTCTTACTTTGTCTCTTCTTTTCTCTTCTCTGGTTTTCCATCATTTGATGAAAAAAAAAAAAAAAAAAAAAACCTTAAATGATTGTTGCAAAGCTCGGTCTTTTTTTTTTTTTTTTTTGGTTAGGGGTGTTCCTGTAGATTTTTTTTTCCTTCTTTTTTTTCTTATTTTTTATTTTTTTTTTTTTTTGTCTTTGTTCTAGGTTTTCTTTGACTGCAATTTTTTCTTGCTGTTGTTTTTAATTTTGTACTTTTTTTATTTTATCGTTTCTTAGTTTTTGGTTGTTGCATTTTTTTAAGGTTTGAATTTTATCTAAAACATTTTTTTGCATTGTTTATTTTTTTATTTCTGTATTTTTTATGGATTCTAAATATTATCATTTGAAAAAATATTTTCCATCATTTTCTCAAATGGTTCTTAAGCAAAAATATAAGTCTAGAATTACGATTATCGATTTTGATGCGTTTTGGTATTCCTAATGGTGTGAGAATATTGATTGAAGGTAAAATTCGTCCAAGTGATTTTGATCAAATTGTTAGTCTTTCGGGGATGGGTACCACTCGTTGGGCTATGAGAAGAAGAGCTTGTATTATCGGGTCCAAATATAACAAATGTAGACAATAGTCTTGTAAAGGTAAATGTCATTCACTTGAAGTTGTGTTAGTAAATAGAAATGACAAAATTCATTTCTGCAAAGATGGTCTTTCTAAAGAGAATTTGGATGATCTTTAAGTTACTTCAGAATCGCCCTAGTGGATATGTTCAAGGTACAATTTCTAAATTGTGGCCAAAATTTCATACAAAAAGATAACGTCTTAAGGAGTTGGCTATTACAGATCCTGTTTGTCATTCTGTAAAGAAATTGGGTGAGGATTAAATCTATAATTATAGATCTTGTTTGTATGTATTTGAAAAGAAAATGTATTTATGTTTTTAGTTTTAGTCTGTTGTTAGATTGTTACAATGTATGTTGTATTTTAAAAAAAAAATTATATTGTCAAAGTAATCATATAATGTACCGTAATATAATTGAAGTTTTTGAATCTTATCTAAATGCTTTGAGATTTTAGTCGTATTTGTCAAATGTTTAATAGTGATTTGTTTATTTTGTCTCACATTTGATTTTGTCCTTGACACAACTTTTTAGATTTAGTTCTTTGAAGTCAAAAATTCTACAGTATTAAATTGGTCTTTTATCAAGCTTACGTAAATTTGTTTGACAATTTAGAGAATTGCATTTTTTTCTCAAAGTTTAATACTTTATTTTTTTTACTTTATATATTCAAATTAATCATGTGATGTATTTTAGTTTATTTGAAATTATTGAGTCTTATTTAGACCTTTTGATATTTGTGTTTTGTTTGTTAAATTTTTAATAGTGTTTTGTCGTTTTTTATTTTATTTTGTTTTTAAAAAGTCAAAAAAGTTGCAACATTTAATATGGATTTTGTCAGATGTATGTAGATTTGTTTGATAGTGGCAAAAGTGTATGGTTTTATTTCGATTTTCAAAAGTTTATTTAATTAGTTATCCTTTTTTAGAAAACTGTGTAGAATTGTTCAGTAAATCTTTGAAACTTTACCTAGTTTTTGTTTGTTGTATGCATATTCATTTCCTTTAAAACGTTATTTAGGATTTAAAGAGTTTTGGCTAAGTGGACTTAAAACCTAAAAGCCTTTACAAAACACCTTTAAAAAAAATAAAAGACAAATACGTCTTCTTCTTATTTATTGTTCTTGTTTTTTGTGGTTATAGTTTTAGAAAGGATAAAGTTTACTTAGAAGTAGCTAAGCATTTAGGACAAGTTTTAGCATGTAGGAATATTAATTTAGTTTATGAGAGAGGTAGTTTAGGGTTGATGGGGATTGTTTGACTGCGGCGCAACCTAATGGTGCTCAAGTGTTAGGGATTAAACCTAAAGTTCTTTCTCATGGTAATATTTGTGGCAATACTCTAGGTGTAGAGAAAAAAGTTGGCCGCATTTGTGAACATATGGAAGCGATAATTAATATAGCTGATGCTCTTATAGTTTACTTGGCGGCATAAGAACTCTTGAAGAAATATTTGAAGCTGTTAGTGGAAAACTGTTGGGTATTCATTCGAAACCATTAGGGCTTTTAAATGTTAACGATTTTTATAATAGTTTGTTAAAGTTTTTGGATCATGTTGTGAAAGAGAATTTTATACAACCTGGGTGGAGACAAATTTTGTTGCTGCTTTAACTGCTGAAGAATTGCTAAACAAAATGTTTCTTGTTCATCTAGAGTCTAACACTGCAACTTCGAAGCTGGATTGGGATAAAGATAGTAAGAAGCTATCATTGGATTTGCATCTCCATTTGTAATCTTTTGGTTTTTTTTTACAGCATGTTTAAATTTTATGTTTTTGTGTTTTGAATCACCTTTGTTGTTTAAGTCATGTTGGTTTTTATTTTATGTTTAATGTCTTTTTTTTTTTTTTTTTTGTTTTGTAACATGTTGTTCTTCAAACTCTAAGATTCATCAGTGTTAGTATTAAGATGGCTAACATTACGAAGTATTTATTACTCTCGAAGCGCATCCTGCTTAAGGTTTGATAATGTGTTCAGATTATGAGGTCCAATGTTTTAATTTTGTTATTTAACTTGTATGTGTAATATATTTTATCATATATATTAAGAGTGTTTTATTTATTGTATCTTTTTTGCTTAATAACTATTTAATTTATATTTTGTTGAATTTATTGTTTAACTATTTGAAAAAAGGTTCGTAGAAAAAAACTAAAAACAAAATTGAAATTAAATATAGTTTGAGCTTGACTAATCTTTATTTTTTATTATGTTAATTATTGTTAATTTAAAAATAAATGAAAGAAATAATTAAATCACAGTAAAATTCAATAAAGATTAATAAAATTTATCAATAATATAATGAAATTATGTATATTAAATTTAATATTAAGTTGCTATTAAAATAATGAAATGTATTTATATCCTAACAAACTGTAGGCAAAGTTTAAGTTTAAATAAGATAGAAATATTTATAATAATATTTAGACAAATTATATAAATTCTAACATCGTACAACATATTAGGTGTATATATATATATATATATATATATATATCTTTTAAGTAAACTTATGTGATACGATTAAAAAGATAAAGATCGTTACAATATTAAAGCTAATTATATACATGTACATGCACACATATATACATATGTTTATTTAATAGCCTGATCGAAAGTTTGTCATTATTTTTTTTACCATTTTTCTTTTCCTATTTTTCTTTGTTTCTTCTTCACTGCAAAACAAAAAATACATAAAAAGACTAAGTAAAGTTGAGGTATATATGTTGTTAATTAAATAATTTAAGAATAATTATATCACCTAGGCCTCATACTTTTTTTTTTTTTGAAGGTTTAGCTATCTTTGTTTCAAAACTGGAAATCATAAAATATTGTTAAGGCATATATGTAATAAGATTAATATTAATTTTTTAAAAGATTTAATATAAATTAGTAATTACATTTTACCTTATGGTTAATTCACTTGGATTGGGTGTTTTCGGATCTATCATTTTAGAAGTTTGTATCTATCGAGATAGTGCTGGAGGCTCAATATCATCAAAAATTTTAGAAACAACTACGTCTGTTGATGCTTCTTTTGGACAGAAATAAACTTGAAATATCTTTCGTTGCCCCCTTAGTTGATCAATAATTGATACTATTATGGATGGATCAATAAAACCTTCTGATTGTTAATGCTTAACATGTTTTTTTAATAAATCCTTGCACAATTCGTCCAAATATAATGCACACATTATGTCTCTTGTATGGTCTCTAATTTGTGTATTTAATTTGTACTTATTACAGATGTCATAATAAATGGTTAATATAATAATTTATTTATTGTAAATTATTAGTTGTTGTAACGAGAAGTACTATTTTGCCATACAAAAAATTAGTAATTGTTGCAATATATTTATTAAAATTATATTAACATGTATGTTTATGTGATAGTATTGATTTATTAAATTTATGTTTATATAAAAGTAGTTTATATATACATTGTATTAAGATTATACTAACATGTGTATTTTAAATTTATTTAAGGTATGTTTACAAGTGAATATTTTAATATTATCTATATGATAGCAAACATGTTTAACCTAAGTCAAAGAATAATTAACTTCAAATATATGATCTTAATTGAGATTGTGTAACATTACTTTGATTAAAAATAATTGACTTAGCTTATATCAACTTCTTTTTTACTTCTATATTGCTCAGCTGATGTTTTCATCCTTTAGTGTAATCTACCTTATTTAAGTTGTTTCATGGTTTTTTCGTCTTTTTATACCATTCAACCTTATTATTTAGTGCTTTCTAGTTTTACCCTCAATGGTTTCTCTTGTATTTACATCATTGATTTTATTGCAAGGAAAATGATTGATTATTGATAAGGCACCCATCAGGACTATGCACTCTTAACCACTTTGATACTGTCCTGATGATAGACTAAAAATCAGTACACAGCATGTAAAAAGAGGAATATTATGTTGTTGTAATATTTATAGACAAAATTAAAAAAAAATAGTACAATCACTTCTTTAGTTATGAGTGGTCCTAACTTGTCCCTACACTACTTTTCTTTCAAACTAAAACATACAAACATACATACATATAATAATCAAGATGATTAAGGTAAAACCTCGGATACCGATGAAAGAAGAGAAAAAAAGTCTAAATTTACCTAACTCATGGCGTACAGTATTTTAACATTTAAAACATGAACAAAAGGGAAAAAAATAAAAAAAAAAAACAAGAATATGAAACACTTTATAAAAGTCAAAATTAATTTTTTATGAAGTTGTTAGAAAGCATTTTTCTAATCATAAAAGTAGTAATTGGAATAGATAAAAAAAATAAAAAATAAAAAAAGGATCGGATTAGGTTTTTTTGGTTGAAATTATTGGCTGTATATTGATCTTGAGAATTCTATTTGATTACGATAGAGTTTGGTTGCATGGTAACTTGTATATATATATATATATACAACATCTTGATGGTGTAAAAACATCGTCATAACATTGAATGCAATAAGAACACAATAAAATAGTAATACCATACTATTAGAAATTATAGATCACAAAGCCATTACTGATGAACCGTAATAAAAATTCAGATAAGATTCATACATCTAACCAAAATTTTCAGAAATCCAATTGGAATCTTGTATCCTTCCTGTGACATTTCTGTTCCCTCCGTATTCTTTCATCAAAGTACCCCTTTCTTTATTTCAATCTTTTGAGAGACGAATCTACATGAAAGGTTAAAATTAATAAGCAATTAGACATAGGAAAAGAAAACTAAAGAAAAGTATTGATCATCAAATTTATTATAAATCAGTGCCAAAATGTGGTAGTTTAAGTAGCTGTTAATTTCTAAAAAAAGATGAGATCGATATTAAATTTAGTTTGGATAATGATGTTATTTATATAATAATAAACATGGAATAACTGTTAAACATCCGATTCTAAAGGAAAAAGTGGAAAAAAATTTTATTCCGTAGTAGTTTACCTAATTCCCAAAGAGGTCAACATTACCGGCAATTGATTGAATATGGCAAACAAACGATTGAACGTCTCCATCTTCAAGAACAGCAAAAACACCAATAATACATGTAACAAAGCAACACCATAGAAATCAACAACTTAATAGTTTACAGAGTGAAACAATGCTAAAGATTAAGATTGGTTAAAGCAAAGTATTGATCATCAAATTTATTATAAATCAGTGCTAAGTTGTGGAAGTTTAAGTGGCTGTTTATTTAAAAAAAATGAGATCGGTATTAAATGTAGTTTGGATAATGATGTTATTAATATAATAATAACCATGAAATAACTGTTAAACATCGGATTCTAAAGGACAAAGTGGAAAATGATTTTAATCGGTAGTAGTTTACCTAATTCCCAAAAAAAAAATTCAACATTACAGCCAAGAGATTGAATATAGCAAACAAATGATTGAAGGTCTCCATCTTCAAGAACAGCAAAAACACCAATAATACATGTAACAAAGCAACACAAAGAAATCATCAACTTAATAGTTTACAGAGTAAAACAATGCTAAGATTAAGATTAATTAAAAGAAATAATTAAACAATAGAGTTGCTTGTGTGTTGGAAAAAAAAAGACAGTTGCAGATCATTGCAAAAAAGAAAATGACCATCTTACACGGTAACCAAAGAGGGAGAAAAGCTAGGGATGGAGGACTGTGAGCTTAATTTAAGAAAAACAAATACAGAGAAGAAGGAAAAGATAAACACACAACCGATTAAAAATCTCACTCTCGCTGCCTCTATCTCTTTCTTAGAAAATATCAAAGATAATATCAAACGATTCTTAAAACCATATCCTGCCATGAAACATTTATAGAAGTATAAAACCATCAGATCATATATCACATATCTAGCTCAGCACATATCTGAAATCACATATACAGTTAGACTATTACCAATATGCATATTGACGATAATAATAGACCTGGTTGTGAATAAAGCTGCAAAGAATCAACAGAAAACCAAAATATAATCTCATCAAAGGATCAAAGCAAATAATTTATGACTCGTTCACATGCATATACGTATTTAAAACTAAAATGAGAAAAAAAGTGGTTTGTGAGAGAAACTAGTCCCATGTTCCTTTTTTTTAGTTATTAAGTTATTAAATCATGCTGGAAGAGTCAGGTTTCTTTTTTTGTTACCATACCCTAATCAAGTCTCCTGCCTTCAAAATCATTACTGTTTTAGAAAATTGTAATACTAAAAACATTTTCAAACTTTGGTCTCTTTTTCTCTGTTTTTCCCCACTTAAATTGGTGAAACTTATCAAACGTTACCAAAGAAAAAGAAAGATAGTAATACTAACGATTATTATGATTAAACTTATCAGTTGATTGTAGTTATATTATATTGTCTTGTTTTGCTTTCAATTCCCAATTATTTGATGTAGACGCAGTTTATAACTAAAAGATAATGTTACAATTCCGACACCATACTTATTTCCAGATAAATTTCAAGGCAAACTGTTTTTTGAGATAAAATTAAACTGGTCAAATCAAAATATAAATTATTCATATTTTTAGTTTCCAAAAGTTAGACTAAATTCTTCAAAGAAGAGCATAAATTGTGTATGATTTGCTGCAACAAAAGGGATGTAGGGCGTTAGAGTGGCACCAAGAAAGTGAAGTTATTTTTTCCATGAAAAATTTATAAAAAATTAACCTAAAAACACAAAAGCCTTTAAAAATTCTAAAACCCCCAAATCATATATCACTAATCTAGTTCAGTACACATTTAAAATTATATATAGAGTCCAACTCACATTTCATCAATACTTGGATGGTAGATTTTGTTGATAATACCAATAGATGGAGACTTATAAGGATAAGCACCTGGGAGCTCCACCCTTATCCTCCACACACCTCCCTCATAAGGACCTGAACTTGTTCCAAAAAGTTAAAAACTAAAAACTAAAAACAAATTTCCATTATTCTAATTTTTCCACAAGCATAATTACTTTTTATAGCAATTTCAAAGGGCAAAAAGTAGAGAACAAAATTGCAACCCAACTTTAAAGAATCAGAACAGTATAACTGAGCAAATGAAGCAAGTAATCTGAAAAAAAAAGCCCCAAAACATATTTGACAGAGAAAATATTTTCGGAAAATTCAAATGACTAAAATATAAATAACTGACTATAAAAATAAGTCAAAACCAATAGCCACCAGGGGAAAAAATTCTACGCCCCTAAAAGAACACACTGTGAGAAAATTTTAACGCTATGCATATTGGATGATATACTCCCGTTTGATCCATGAAAATCCACATGAAACTCTTCCATGTTGTCGTTGATAATCTCGACCTTGTAATCGCTCATCACCCAAATTTACACCAAAAAAAAGAAAAAAAAAATCAACAAGAAAAAAATGCAAAAAAAAGTCAGTAATAGGTAGATAAGAAATTTCATTAGGAGAACATTATTTACATCTTCATTATCAATAAGCAATTGATTAATGCTTAATACCAAGAAAGATTTCAGAAAAAGTTGTTATATTAAATTGCTTTCTCAAAATCTAAAAACACCGCACCCCCTTATTAGCAACTCATAACAGAACAAAGAAGACGGAAAACGAAGAAAAGGGAAAAACCCCTAAAACAAAGAAACGGAAGAAGAAGAAGAAAAAGATAATGGATGACATTTGCTGTGTTTCCTCTTCCCACCGAGCTAAAGAAAAACAAATAACGTCTCTCTCTGTGTTTCTGTCTCTCTCTTTCCCTCTCTCGATTCAACATTCTTTTTGGCAAAAAATCACACCGACACAATTTTCTCACACCAAATGCAAAATAAATAGCAGAACAAATTCTCCGTAAAATGGGTAAAAAAAAAAAAAAAAGACGACGGAAAAAGAAGAGGAAGAAAAAAAAAAAAAGGAAAAAACAGAGAAGATGATAAATCCGAAAACAGAGCAAGAAACTCCAAAACAAAGATACGCAAGAAGAAGCGGATAAGAAGAAAAGAGGAAAAATGTGAGAAGTGGGCGGCTGTTGGACAATAAAAGGAAATCTAGGGTTCCCCTTTTTAAATTGGAATGACAAAAAACCCAAACCAAATAGAGAAGAAGAGGGAAGTAAATTAAGGGCAAAACCGGAACTTGACGCAAAAGAGGCAAAATGACCAAGAAGCCACAGTCAGGGGGCGAAAAGAAGAGAAAGTAGAATGGCAAAAAACAGAAAACACTATTTTTTGAACAGTGTTAATGAGTCTGCATGAACAGGTTTTTCCCCTCTCCTTTAGTATATATAATAATGATAATTATGTGTGAGCTATTCCACTCTCTCTCTCTTTGCCTTCTTGGCGAAAGCTGTCTCCTTTATTTATCCATCCAAGCCTAACTTAAAACCCTACCGCCTCAGATGGCAGAATACGTTAGACGTTCCAGGCTACGGCCTGCTTATTTGCCGGTAAGCTTCTCGATCACAAATTTATCTTTTTTCCTGTTGGATTCTCGAAAAATATGATTATGATTGGCTTGAAAGGTCTCAAAATAGCTTGCAAATATGGGTATGATGGGTACAAAAAATCTCTACTTTGTTCCCTGCCGGTAAGCTTTTCGATCAAAAGTTGTCTCTTTTTTTTTATTTGAAGAAATTCGGAAAATATGACTATGAGTATGATGGGATTGAAATATTTCAACACAGTTTGCATATATGAGTATGACGGGTTTGAAAAAATCTTAATTTTGGTTATGAAAAATCTTAACTTTGTAAATGTTATTTATTTATTTTTATTTTTTTAAGGAATAGATATTTATGGCATCTGAATATCTTCGAATTTATTTCATCTGTCGACCGTACAAAAGATTTTCTTCGGACCAAAACAAAGATAGTAAGGGAAAGTGGAACCAAATTGAAAGGGAGTTTTGTTTGAGACTTAACTCCCTTCTGGCTTTGGTCTGCATAAAAGTTCTGAAGCCATGAAAAGACTGTTAATTGTGTTTTAGCTTTGTATAGGGTTGTTCTCAACTGTGCCCCCTTTTAACTTTAGGGTCATTCCCTGTTTACTCTCATAATTAAAAATAGAAAACCAACTTTGCCCCTGACTTTTGAATTTGTCCCACTTAACCCCGTTTGTTAGAATTTTTGTTCAAAACTGATGGACAAGGAGGGTTTTATTGAGTGTGGTGATGTGGTCCATTTCGTTTGTTATTAACAGAAATTCTAACATAAGGGATTCTCACTAGTTCCCTTTTTTTGGTTTTTTTTTATTGAAATTTTTTCCTATAGAAGGGATTAAGTGAGACTAATTTAAAATTCAATGAGCAAAGTGGGAATGAGTCTAAGGTTTGGGGGCCATAGAGGAGATTGATTCTTTTGTATATGTTTTTTTGGCTAAACATTTGAGATTGTTATCGTCTTTTCCTTGCTTTTGCCTTCTTATTATAAAATGAATTATTGTGATGAAATTCTCATGAAATCCAGCCACAGATTGCTGGTAATTCTCAATAAGTAAAATCCGATAAATTCCACTGAGGAAACTTATGAACAATTTTTGTCTTAAATGTAAACTCCGTAACTGAACCAACAATGAAAACATATGTAGGGCCTAGATGCTGTTGTTATAGAGTAGTTGAAACTAAACAAAATTAATTAAGCATTGCTGGAACGACAACTAAATTCATGATGACTGAAACCAGGCAATAACCTTTTCGCATGAACGACGGTCTTCATCTAGGGTGGTAATTCAGAAAATGAAGATAGATAGGTTTCGGGAGAGAATACTTCAGTACTGCAAGACTGTGCGTTATGCAGGAGGTAATCTTTGTCCTTCCCTCTACACTGTTTTTCTTATTCTTTTTTGTTTTACTCACTTTTTTTTTCCCCTGAGTAGAAATAGAGATTTAATTGATTTAATCCTAGTATAATTGTCAATATAGCTTGGTCACCATTTTGTTAAAAGGAGATGGGTGTGTTTGAGATCTTTGAAAATGAAGTATTTTTGAATGGAAGTAGGATCGTGTTATGGATTCATGCATCCTCAACCCATGACATGACCTCCACCTGGTTGTATTATCGTATTTTTTTTAATCTCTACATGCTTTATTTTAATAGACGTATGTATCCTTGTCAATTGAATTTACAGTTTAGACTTCTTGTCAATTTGTATATTGGTGATTGCTAATTGTTTGTATCTTGGTTATCCATTTATATATAATGTGACTCTCCGTATTTTTTTTGTTTATTATTCTTTCATTTGTTGGATTTAGTATAAGTGGGTTAAAGGGTGACCTGATTCGGCACAGGTTGGGTTGACCTGACCTATTTTTCTAACGGGGTGGGTTGTCGGGAAGGGGGCAGTGTCTTGTTACATTCCTAGGAGCAATGAATTAGTACCAAGAGAGCACCAATAGTGCAAAATTTTGTGTACAAACCTTATGTGCTAAGCATCATATTTGACTGGATTACAAAGTACCAACAATTTTTTTTTTTTTTTTTTTTTTATCTGAAGTCAATGTAACCTGTTTGGAGCTAGCCACGTGGGTTATGTCTAGTTTCAATATGTTATTGCATGTTTTTACTTGGTAGGGAAAGGAGAGTGGAGGCCATGGGACATGCTATTGCCTGAATTGCTGGAACAAATTTTCAAGTATTGCTCAATACAGGATAAGCTTATTATCCGAAGTGTTTGCAAATCTTGGGGAAGAGTAGTGGATGATAGCCCTTCTACATGGGAGGAGATAGATATCAAGGACTGGTGCTTAGAGAAAATTGATCATGTTGAGACTCGTGATGTTGTGCTCATAGAGTTGATAAAAAAGAGCTCAGGTTCACTTAAAAAACTGTGTGTGTGTTGTGTCCAGGAGAGCACCTTCTCCTTCATTGCTTCCCATTCAAAAAATCTCCAGAATTTGAAGATACCATTTAGTTTCATCAGGCAAAGGACCATAATTCGAGAGGCTCCAAAGTTTGCGAACTTATGTGTTTTGGATGTTAGTTATTGCAGGATGATTGGGGCCCCTGCACTTGAGGCAATTGGAAAGCATTGCAAGTATTTAACGGAGTTGCGCAAGAACATGGTTGGAATTACTAAAGAAGAGTTTGATGATGGGGCTTTAGCAATTGCATCCACAATGCCTAAGCTCAAGCACCTTGAGATTACCAATAAATCCTATTTCAATGGAGATGGTCTGATGAAGATCTTATCTTGCTGCAATGAGCTGGAGTTTTTACGCACAGAGGGGTCTTGTTTTGTCGGGCCATGGAGGCCCTCCTCATCGATGCGGATGTGGATCTTAAGTGTCTCCGAAAAACATGGCAAAAAGATTATTGTAGCAGATGACTGAGGGAGGACAACTGTGCTTGAAGAAATTCCTGGTCCTCGTTCTTAGTTTATTATCATTATTATTAGGATAAGTTGTGCTATGGTGAACATTTTATTTATTTATTTTATTTTCTTGAGAAAAATACTGTGATCATTCTTTTTGTTTTTAAAGAAGGAAAGTATCTACTAATGAAAATCCAATTATGAGGCATTTTTAACTTCAGAATTTGTAGAAGCGTGTATAAATAGAGGGAAGCAATATAAAGAGGAAGGCACCTTTTCCTCCTTGATGAGACACTGTTTTTAACTGTAGAATGAGATGAAAATTTGATGGTCTAAAATCACAAAGATGGACACAATCACACTTCAGAACAATCTTTTTCCAAATTTAATACTCATAAAAAATTAAAAACACTAAAAAAAGTCAAAAAATAAAAATAAAAAAGCCTCACTGCAGAAAGGCGATGGAGGCGTGACGATCTGTAGCAATGGAGATTGCGACTTGCAACAAAGGTGAGCTGATATATAGCCACGGAAGGCGCATGGCGATTTGTTGTGGCAGAGGATGTGATGGAGATTGACGGTCAATCGCAATGGAGGATGCAACGGAGGTTGTGACTTGCAGTAGTCTGCCATGAAGGAGGTCGCCGTGAGACCCACCGTGTTGAACAACCCCCATCCCTTGCTGTCGTGGTGGCTGTCAGGCGAGGTAGAAGACAATACTGTTGCATTGTTGGCTACTTGAATGGCTAGGCATAAAATTTTAAAGGTGCAAATGAGTGCAACATAATATCTAATGGTCGAGTTGCATTAATTTAAATCTCGTTTTTTGTAGTTATTTTAAGAAAAACAATAAAAAAAATCCCATTTGAAACGGAGATTAATTGGTTGTATTCATCCCCGTTTTATTTCCACACACAACAATATTTTTCGCTGTTCATTTTTCATGAGGCTAAGAATCTTCTTGCTCATCAATGAGGAAAACTAAGCCTCCCTCATGGTAGTCTTGCCCATAAATAAAAGGCTCTTATGAAGATACTGAGAACAGTATGTAAGAAACTTAAGATTCCAGAAGAATTTTACCCTATCATTGTATAGGTAAACTTGTAAAATAGTCAACAATTCGGAATAAAAGCACTCACATGCCCTATCTATACTTGGATCGTCAAACTGGCATGTATAAAGACGTTAACAATGATGACTGGAGGGGACAAAAACCATTAGAAGTTTCAGTTACTACTAAGCTATAAACTCTTTCAATTATAAATCCACGAGTCTTATCTCCGCTTTGATCAACCAAACCACAAGTCTTATCTTCTATTCTTGCCAAAAGATGTATCAACCAAGCAATGCATCAATTCCTTCCTCCAGAGTTGCAGCCTTTCCTTCTTTGAAGTTCCATAGCTCCAAATCATCATATTCTTCAATCTTTAGATACTTGTCCAAATCTTTCCCCAAGTTAACCAGATGCTTGCACAACTCGTATTTCGCTCGCATGACCTCATGGCATGCCTCCTCTCCATGCTTATCTCTCAGTCTACTCAATTTAGCATCATAACTGATATAACTTGCCAAGTCCCCTCCAGCAACATCCTTGATCATTGGCTTCCAGCTTAAATCTGTTACCTCTTTCTGCCACATTTGTTGCAGCATTTTAGCCTTTTTAACCTTCTTCTTCTGGCCATCTAATGCTTTCAGAAAAGGCTGAATGTCCAAAACTCCAAGTTGCTTGATACCAATATCACTTTTCAAGATCCCTTTCTCTTTCCAACCCTAGCAAAAACATTGAAAATGTATGATCAAGGCTTATTTGTCATTACAGATATAACTATTGATTGTTTTTTGTCATGCCCTTTGCTAAAAGATTTCCAAGAACAACTGAAGAAAACATACAATTATTAGAGATCTTCGAGCTTTTCGGCATTGCTCCAGCAAAGCATCATAATCTCGTTCAACCTCTTGACAGTAAATTTCCTCCATTTCAGAGGACTCCAGCACTGGAAAAAAAATGATGACAAAAAAAAAGTTGCTCAAGTCATAGGATCAGAAAATTACCCGAAATAAATGAAGAATGTCAAATCAATTAGGTTGCCAACCATAAGGTCGGTTGCTACACTCTCTTTTTATCCATATATATCTTTAATGTCTAAGAGCTTATGATTGGGAGCCGTATACTTAGATACTCTAAAATTATATATAGGGTCTCACTTAGATTAAAGTAGATAAAATTAAATAGCAGAAAGGGTAATTGGCATATATATAGTTGTTAATCTATTTAGTAGATGACAATTTAGTCCCTACTCTTTTAATGAGGTGCAAATCACACCTTTTCGTTTATATTCATCCAATTCCTCACGAAAAATCACACACCAGACTTGTTGACACGGGCCATAATGGTGAAAATATCTTGTGGGTCGAATTTTGGGGCTGAAAACCTGTATCATTTGGGATTATTCTGCAAAATTTGAGAAAATGGTTGCTGCAGGCCTCAATCAGAAGCAAAGAAAACCAGGGAGTGTGGTGATTGTTGGAGGATGAGGGGAGATGACTTTGCGGTGGGGATGGCCAATGGGGATGGCTCATAGTGGGGAGGGGCTGCACGGTTGGGACAGTCTGCAGTGGAGAGGGGCTTTCTTGGTTGGGTGGGCTTTTTGATGGGGACAGCTCGAGGTGGGTTGGGGCTTCGTGGTGCGGCACTCACAACATGGTTAGGCTTGCGGTGGGTTGGAACAATGGCGGTAGCTCGTGGCGGAAGGATCCCATCACCACTGTTGGTTTCTATCATTACAAATCCCTAAATTTTTTTTGTTTGAAGTGTTTGGCTACTTCTAGATACTTCTGAAACGTCAAACAACTTTACATCACTTTGTTCCCCTGAGTTTGTAGTATATTATAATATACTTTTGAAGATGTTCAATTTCAATATTGGGGGATTTTAATTTTTAAATTGAAATAAAGGTAGTGAATTTTCTTTCTCAGAAACATTCACATGGCTCGCTTTTAAGTTTTGCAGAGTTCATTGATTAAGTAGAAGAGAAAAAGCTCTTTTAGAGGGCGTTTTGTCAAAACTAAAAGAATATTACATACTATATCGTTTAGGAACTATATGCCAATGACTCTAAAACAATATATAAAAATTTATAATAACGACTATAAATCACATACCTTCGTGATATGCGTCATAGATTGCCTTGAAGTTTGATTGAGCAACCACTGCAGCTTCATTCAGTGACTCAAACGAAACTATATTTAAGGAATCCTAAAAATTAAAAAAAAAATAAAAAATAAAAAAGCAATCATTATGAACAATTATTTCAAAAATTAATATTCCAAAATTTACCTCCTCCTTTGCCTCTGTGGGATACAAGTCATGAATGTCATTTAGACACAAGATTTCATGTGTACGAAAATCTTCCTTGCACGTGGGACAAACTAAAAAGTTGTTTACAATCAATGAGTGCCCGCACGCCAAACAGATTAGATGTCCATTCGTGCACTATTCATATTTCAAATAAAAATAATAATCATTTACGTATTAATACATTTGATTAAAAGAGAGAGCAATAAAAATAAATAAATTAATTAATTAACTTACCAGATATAATGGAGAAGTTGTCTGCTGAAGGCACACCATGCACTCCAAGCTCTTTTTTATTTTTTCTAATTTCTTCTCATTCTGTTCAATGCTAACTTTAACCTCCATTTTGGTACCTAAAGAAAATATAATTGTTTGTTTAACATTTAAAGACTTGTTTACAATTTAAAGACCATTTTGGCACCTAAAAAAAATAAAATGTTCATTTACACCCCTCTCCACCAAAGGGAGATTTTAGTAAATAACCAAATACTATACTTGGGCTAAGGGTCAAATAGGTAATTTTCCTTACATCTCCTCCCCGGATCCCAGGTATCATATACACCCCCAAAATAAAGAGCCTTAACAACCCCCCGCTAACCCGAGCGAGCATTCAAATATCTGTACTACATTAATTCGTGAAGGTACTCCTAATGGGTTGAAGACCATATCAACAGGTCTCACATATTTATTCGATTTGCTCCACTCGATTAATTATTTCTGTACATATTGTTCTAAGAATGTCTTTGCTCAGACCTTAATGGCAATCTATTTGTTGAAAAAAAAAACAAAAAAACAAATTTGATCTATAACGACATAGCTATATCTAAGAAGAACACGGCCTAATTGAATATTGTGGTGCAATTGAACAAGACGTAAGAGAACTAGAAGAATAATCACACATCAAAACGGGAAATAATTAGGTTGGTTCGTGAACATCAAGCAAAGTTCATTACACGCACAGTACAATCTATATTCCAATCGATTTCTGAGAAACCAAAAGAAAGACAAAACTAGCCTAATTTAGCGACCGTACTATAGCGTTTTCGTCCTCCAAGCCCTAGCAATAAAGAAAGAAACAAAAAAGAAACAGAAGAAATCCATTTCCCCAAAAATTAGCTTGGTTCGTGAACATCAAGCAAAGTTGATTACACGCTCAGTACAATCTACATTCCAATCGATAAGAAAGATAAAACTAGCCTAATTTAGCAACCGTACTATAGCGTTTTCGATCTTCAAGTCACAGAAAAGGGAAAAACAAAAAAGAAAGAAACAAAGATTTAAATAGTAGAAGCTTACCTTGAACCAGCGAGAGCGAGCGCAAGCGCGGGAAAGAGCGAGAACGAGAGGGATTGATCACTGCAATAAAGAGAAAAAAAAAAAAACCGTCAAGATCTCGAAACTCTTGAAAACAGAAGCTAAATCCGGAGAAATTTTGCCTTAGCGAGAAAATACAAGCAGAGAATCGTCTCACCTTCAACCGGAGAGGAAGAAGATGTGTCTCTCTCTCTTCTCTTCTGTTTCTCTCTCCTCCTCGCCAAGAAACAGCGGTTTTGGCAATAAAAAGCCCCTATTCGCTACCCGAGGCTACATCAGTCATTTTCCCTGGCCAGTGCGAACCCCTCTTTTGTTGATTGAATAAAGAAATGTGTGAGTATGATATTATTTTCTTCTATTTACTGCACTTTGTACAACCCCGAGGGTTTATTGTTATTTTTTTTTTTTTTGGGTTAATGAGACCCTAATAGGAGGAAATACAAATATTGTTAAAACTAGCCGAGACAAATAAAGGTACAGTCAAAGGTTTAATGACCTAAAAATAGATATCCATGGAGACTCATGGAATATACTTGAAAATCTGAGCTTTGGGACAGAGCCAAAAGAAGTCCAAACTCAACGTGGAGCTATACTTCTCCTAATAGTGGTCTTAACGACCATAGAAAAAGGCCACAGTACGATGACCTGTTTTTTTAGACAGTAACTTAACTTTTTTAAATATCATTACTTGAACATTAATTTTTCTTACTCAATAAGAAAAATACTAAAATAATTTTTTTCTTTTAAATATCCTTTAAAATATTCTTAAAAACTGTTGCAACTTCTATCGCAATCTAAGTTGAGACCTCGCTTAACACTTGCCTTTAAAATTATTTCAAATTGTTTTTTAAAACTTAATAAGAAATATTTATTAAATCATAGCTTAAAACTTTACTTTATAATTATATAAAACAGCTCGTAAATTGTATTTTCAAACTTTGAAAACATTTCTTAATACTTTGACTTTATCAAAACTTTGACTTTTTTGAACTTTGAAAACATTATATCAAATAGTGGTAAAACATTTTTTTGTACAACAGGAACTTACTGTGGTGGTATCCATACCCAAATCCTCGCATCTATTCTCTACAACACCCAGCTCTTCTAACGGGTTCTATTGGTCACCCATAGGACTACCTACAGCATAAAGGAACTTTTTATGAGCTTACGCTCAGTAAATTCAAACATAAACTCACAAACAATTAAAACATACTTTAAAAACTTTTTTCATAAAAACCTTTCTCTTATAACATTTTTCATAAACGTTTCTACAAGCATTTTCATAAACATTTTTCATAAAACATTTCTAAAACGTTTTTCATAAACGCTTTTCATAGAACATTTAACATGCAGCAATCCTAAAAATGCTTTTCATAAAACTTCATTTATAAACCTTTTCTTGTAACCATGAAAATGCATTCATAAACACTTAACATAAAACATTCCTCGGAATGTTTTTCATAACATAAAAATGTTTCATAACAAGAAAAATAAGCAAAATCAAAATACATGTCTCCATTTATACTCAATTATGAACTTTCAATTATGAGTGTCTTATGATCATTCTTTTCTTACTTTAACTTTCTATCTTTGTTCCTTATCTTTCCTTATCTTGCTTTAATTTTCTATTCTTTGTTCCTTAACTTTTCTTATTTTATTTTAGTGTTTGTACCAACATCATTAATCATGAGATTATAAACATGATGTTTTCGTTGCAGAAGACTTGAGAACATCAAACACCGAGGTCATGTACCTCACATCTAGGAGGTCAAACTTTAATTTTACTTTCAGTACCTCACAACAAGTAGGCTGATACGACACTTTCCTTTATCATATATGCTTTACCTTCTTTTTAACGTTAATAAGCATAACAAATGCTAACACATTATAGGCAAATATCTTTGCAAATCATATTTTATACTCTAAAACCTATTGCATAACAAATGCAACATAAAACGCAAACACATTTTACAAATCATAACTTATAATCTGAAACTTATTGCATTATAAATGCAACTTATTGCATAACAAATGCAATATAAAACTTATAACTCATACTGTAAAACATTATGCATTAATAAAATGCAAAATATGCTTTAAAAATAATTATTGCAATTACATTGCAAAACTTTTACTTGATCTTCAAAACTTTATGCATATTATATGCAATCATGCTTTAAAAATACGGTGCAAATCATAATTTAAACTTTAAAACCTTTTGCATAACAAATACAAACATTCTTTTAAATCAACTTGCGTACCACTTGCAAACACATTTACAAACATAAACATAAGTATTTGTGAATCATTTACTTAATGCTGTAGGTAAGATTTGAACTTACTTGGACTTAACTCTAACGTTCTCTTTTCTGTTCCTATATCATTCATTTTCCTTCCATTAGTCTGCTTTTGTGTTTTGATCATACGACACCCGATTAATTAGTTAACCTTTCATATTATCAATATATTCGATTGATAATAGAACTTAATAACTAAACTTCATTCCTTTTACATAATTTGTATGCCATCGGTTTGCTTTCTTTACTTAACTTTATAAACCATCGGTTTACCTTTCCTTGACTTAGCTTTATAACCCATCGAGGTTACTTTTCTTTTTAATTATATAACCTACTAGGTTACCATTTCTTTCTTTATTTTGACTTTATAACCTATTAGGTTACCTTTGTTCTTAAGCATCCCTTAGTTAAATTTCTTGTCTCATGTGACAGTTTCATTACTTAACGTATTACGAAATATTTTCTATCTAAGAATGTTTTGCTAATTTAAAGTATTCGACTCCGTCTTAGCCGTTTCCTTAAACATAACGTTTTTACCCTTACCGAGTTTTTCATCCATTTCGTAACTTTATAAAATTCATTACTTAACTTTAACGTTCTATTTCTTACATGTTACAAAAAAATTCTCTTGAAGAAGCATTTTTCAATATCGGGAATTTCGGGTCCGTTTTGGCCACTTTTCATAAAATAACCACTTTGCCCTTAATCTCATTTTCTTTCATTCATTCCTTGCCCACACTTTAAATTCTTTAAAACTTATTATCTATAATTACATACTGCTTATAGCAGTGTAAGAAATCAACATTCCCTAGTGAAAATCTAGTTTTTATATAATTTTATGGTTTTAGCCCAAAATACAAAAATATTTATATTTTTACCCCCGGAACCAAAAACTACCACTTCATACCAAAACGTTCAGTTTTTCACAACGAATAAAACTTATAAAAGCACTATGGTCAAATTCTAAACATTTCATAACGTTTTCATTTCTTGAAATTTTGTATCTAAAATTTCAAAAAATTCATAACTTCTAAACCGAATAGAATTTTGAAAAACTGTCAATATTATTCTAACAGTTTCGATGTGTTCTACAACTTTTATGTTTTAACTTTCTTGAAATTCCAATGTTTAGGGGGGCTTTTTGGCTAATTTTTAAATCTGCTAAAAATTTATTTTTTTCTTTGCAATTTAGTCCCTTTTGAAATTTCACCAAAACCATTACTTTCTTCTTTCCATCATCATCACCATCTACATGTAACATAAAATAACCATACCATTATGTCCATATTACATGCTATGACTTAAACATTTTATCAAATACTTTGTATGCATAAAAAAACATAAACTTTTCAAGTATAAAGTTTAAAATTTACCTAAACTTTGTCAATCTTTTTGATCTTCCACTTGTGCAATTAAACTTGCTTAGATTCCTTTGTCATAAATCATGACAAAATTCTATCAAAAACCCATCCATAGCTTTGAATAAAAATCATTAAAACCCTTAAAAAAAGTTTTGAAATTTACGTCCAAAGTTGCAAAACTTTGCACTAAAACATTAGGGCTTGCCTTAAGCTTGATTTGGAGGCTTGTATTCATTACACTTTGATAGACAAATTACCCAAAGTGCTGCTGGGACCATGGGGGAAAAAATAAGAATTTTTCTTTTCTTTTCTTTCTTTCTTTCTTTCTTCCTTGTCACGTTCTTCTCTTCTTCTTTTTTGGTTCCACCGTGGACCACATTTGATCTCTTATATCATGGATTACTTCAACTTTTTCTTTTTCTTTTTCTTTTTTTTTTAAAGGTGGTTAGTCACCATTTGACTCATGGTAATCAAGTGGGTTCCCCTTGGGTGGCTTTAGGTGATTGGGTCACATTTCATAGTGTGGTGGCCAAATCAAAATCCATTGAGTGTTTAGCAAACTTTTTACGCAGTCCAAGTTTATACTGATAGTATTTTTCTTAAAATGTTGGTATTCTTTTTCATACAGTTCATGAGGTCCCATAACCTCTCATACTTATTTTCATCCATCATATAATAAAATTTCAATATTGTCTAATTTTATACGGTCTAAATTTATACTAACAGTATTTTTCTTATACTGTCGGTATGTACTCCATACTACTACAGCTTTTCTTACTCATCCATATTCTCCAAATAGTATTATTCATATATTGCTTTAACTTAAACGGTCTAATTTTTATACTGCTTAACCTTAAACAGTCTAATTCGTACACTACATTACTTTTATAGTGTAATTTTTATATTACATAACTTTATCAGTGTACTTCTTTACACTGTATTAATCTAATACTGTATAATTTTTATATTATTATATAATATTTTTCTTTAAATTGTATTTTTATCTTACATAATCCTTAACTTATTGCATTTTTGATGTAATAAAAAAGCTCAGGCGTTACACACACCTTCACCCAATCCTGACTCGAGACACCACTCAACCAACCAAGAGGCATAGGAGAACTATCCTCTATACCTAACCCAACCTACAATAACATAAAGATTACAAACACAACCCAGAGGGCTACTGGGGAAACCACTGTCCTTGTTATAACAGACCCATAATACAAACAAAACACAAAATAAAAGGCCAAAACAACGTCTCCACCGTCATCCCCATATTTGAGGCCTCTTAATGCTAACAACTAAGAGGCCATCACCACCTAGCTCTAAGCACGGCCACCGGAGAGCATCAACGGCCCCACTTCGACCAACCCCTTGGCCCCCTCTTTGGCGATTCCCATTGCAAGACCTCAACCACCGTAACCCATCTTAAACCAGTGGCATGAACCCAACTCTTACGACTACAAGGCCCCTCAACGTCAGTGCTAGATGCACAACGGCCAGACTGGCTTGAACCACAGTAGGCCCAAATAGCTGAGCACCCTTCTTAGGCCCTCTGATCCAGCCCAAATCCAAGGGAGATCTGAGCCTCCCACAACCGCCGCACATGACTGCGACCTTTCCTTCCCCAGCCCCGTGACCAGATTGGCAGTGAATAAAACTCCCTTCCACCTCTATACTTGACCTCCGACTTGAGTGAAATTCTCTCTAATGGTGGCATGAACCCCAATGTGGCAAAAATCCCCTAACGACGAAGCTCCAGACAAAAAACAAAGGCTAGCAGACTAACGACGTGCCAACCAGCTTGCCTTAGGCCCCTATCTAGCTAAGATTCTTTTCCCGTTCTCTCCCTTTCTAGATTTTAAATTCTTTAAATTTTAACCTTTCTACAGGCCCAAGTTTATGTAAAATTGCCTCAAAAAGTTTGTGCAAATGTTAACATTACATTAATTAAAGCTTTAAAAAGTCCAAATCAATTATAACTGGCTTTAGAAAATCTTTTTGCTTGAACACCTTTTGAATGAAGAGGTATTATTAAATTCAAATTCAATTGTAGAGGCTAAATGAGGGATAGAAGTGTAATTATTATATGGGTAAAGTGTTGTTTTAGTGAATAAAAATCTTTGTTTTATTTGTGCTATAAGTAATATTGTCACGAACCCCGATCCAGATAGTAACGTAGTGGATTAATTAAGTTAATTAAACCAAATTTAATTAAATTTGCCAACAAAATGATTGAGTTATATTTTGAAAACGTGACGAATTTAAAACTTCTTTTAAACTAATTATCCTTGAGTCAAAGCAAACAAAACAAAATAAAATATTAAAGATGGTCAAATACGTGTTGGGTCTCACTGGACCGATATTTTTGCACAGACATTATACAGACAATTATTAAATTACAACTATAGTCTAATACGAGATAAAAGAATTAAAATATTACATGTCTTAAATAAGATAAGCAAATAACCTAACTTAAATCTCCTACTGCTCACGAGTCTGACTAGTAGCGTCTCAATCGATTCTAAGTTGGATTCCACCTATAGGGGGAAATTTTTAAGACAAGTAAACAGTGAGCAAAAGGCTTAGTAGGACTAAGCCTAAAAACATTTAATTCAAATATGAAATTTCACCATTTTATAAGAATTATAGAACATAGAAGATAACAGAATTCTTCAAAATTCACTCATACTATTAATCCATTATTCATCCAGAAACAATCATATTATCTTGTTCTTGGGCAAACCAATACAATCACCACTGTAGTGGCCCAGCTAAGTTTTAGGACCTACTTTCAAGGTCGCTCCCTAAACGACTTGATCTCTGAGTATGGCAGCATGCCCTAGAATATCATTCCAAACAGTGTTTACAATACGTTCGGCTCTATATCATTTCTCAAGTCTCATATTACTGGGTGTGTTCATGTACATTCATTATGCCATTTATTATGATCATTTCATCATTCAACAACTTATGAAAACAAGTGATAAATTCTTTTCAATCGCTTCTTGAAAACATTTTGAAAGATATCATTTTATGGTCAAAATTATTTTTAAAACATGGCTACCAAAGGAAGAGGTTTAGAGCCCTACCTCGATATCCAATACCAAAGGTCAACATCACAATCTCGACCCACTATACGTTAGCTCTACGGAACTACAAACAACCTCGAATTTGAGCTTTGAATTGAGTTTATGGAGGTCCAAACACGTTCCTAAACTTCCAACCCATTGAGAATCGAAGACCCTTGCTCAAATTTTTGGAACAAAATTGAAACATCCGTTATTTTAACAGGTATAACTTTTGTAAAATCATATGAATAAAATGTCATTTTAGTATTTTTTTTACTAAGTCTCTATAGTAAATATTTAAAATCTACCTATCACTTACTTCCACCAACCTTGTCCCACTATATTAATGCTTAATTAAATAACATCCTTATCATTTGGAGACATAGAATTAATTCACCTCAACTACTAGGAGACATCGATATATTTTCTTAACCACCATTTAATGCTTCCTTCATCTTCTTCCACAAATTGTCACATTTGTCCCATCAATTATGTTGACATTATTTGCTAAAAGTCTCCATGGGAGACGTGATAATATTTCTTTTTAATGCTCATTTAATTCTCTCTCGCTCCTCAATTATTTTGATGCCTATTTATTTAACCATCACCACTTTCTTCTCTACTTTCTCATTCTCTCCTTTCTCACTTCAATTTCTAACTAAAGACACAAGGCATAAAACTCTCTTTACAATCACGACAACTATAATTCCCAGCCACGTTTGAAGCCGTTTTGGAGTCAATTCAAGCTTGATTTTTAACCCAAACTTTAGTGTTTTTCAAAGGAGTTTTGAGGTAGGTTTTCTTTAATTCAAACTTGGTTTTTAGTATATGTTTTCTCCATGCAAATTTCTAATTGAGGTTAACATGTATATTTGAACATTTATGAACAATATTACAAACATGCTAGGAATGTTTAAAACCGGTTTCCATAACTTTAAGATTGATGTTTTAAGGTTTTAAGCTTAAAAAGTAAACTTAAGCATGTTTTCCTCATTATTTGCAAGAAAGGCTAGAGATATGGTTTAACGATAATTTTGGTATAAAACTCATGAGAATATGTGTATTATGATTATATAATGCATGCTGCATATTTTAGGATGATTTTGAGACTTTAACAAGGATAATATGCTTTGAGTTAAAGAAAAAAACTTAATATTCCATAAACCTTGTATTATCTTTATAAACAATAGTCCTTTCTGAAAATTCTGGGATTAGATAAAAATGAATTTTGTAAATTGATTTACATATTTTAAAAGTAGACATCTTAAGCTTTCCAACGATCTATCATGAGCCTAAATTGGAGTTATATTTTATTTTCTACGAATTTTTCAATTCTCAGATTGGAAACTAGTAAACCTACCAGTGGCAGTATACCACCCGTCTACCTTAAGTAAACCACCCAATAACCCTGTGCTAATTGTAGATAGTGAACCCAACTTTGTTCACATTCTAATCCCTGAATGTCTTGCGACCTTTTCAAAACCATCCTAAGTAATTCATGAATCTTATTAGAGACTGAAATCTATAAATTTACACTTATTTCATTTATGGATGTGTTTACATGTTGTGCTTTAGTTTTAATTGTCCTTATGCATACCTTAGGATCAAGCGTGTGTGGAGCTTACGTTAATTAAATTCAGAGATTAAAAGATTGTTGAGACGCTTGGAAGGTAGGGATTCTATTACTCATCTTTTATGAGGTTTTTATGGAATTAAAATTGAATGTTTTACCACAAGAAGTATATATCTATGTTGAACTACTATGATATGAAAATTACATATGAAACTATGACATGAACTCGGCCTGCATTGAACAGCGAGGAATATAATGGATTAACATATGTTGTTATAAGTTGGAAAGCATGGTTAGGAAAATTGACTCTATAAATAATGATGGAACATTGAGAAATGGTGAGACGTGAAGATGGCGGCGGTTACGTCCTTGGGCAAGATAACCCTCAAAGGTAAAATAGGGGGAAGGTGATAACGCTTCTTTGGGTAGAAAGTCTCATAACGCACTATACAAAAATTGACTTGGTGAGGATTCGGGACTTGATGTCCCCTCACCTGAATACCCTCGGAATGTTTGGAGGGTGGCCAAGCACGCCCATTTGGATTTCGATAAGTGGAGTATTACTTTATTTAATGTAGATACCTAGAAATAATGATGAATTGTGATATTTGTATATATGTATAAGTATGAAACTTGGTAATAATTAACTATGGTATCCACAGAATATGATCATAATCAATCTCATAATTTGAATAATGATGAAAACTAACCATACAGGTTTAATGTGGTAAGAATAAAACCTTAAGGTGAGTAATGGTTTTCCCTACTGAGCATGTTGTCGCTCATTCCCTGATATGTTTATCTTTTCAGGACTCACTAAGTGTGAGGTGTCTACAAAAAAAAAAGTTGGAGAAGCTATGTAGTTATATTACGTTGGGATTGCTTTGAATGCAAAGAATGATCTTCATGATAATGTAAGCATCGATTGTTATTTTCTGTGACTGTATTAAGATTTGTTGAGGGTTGAAATGATGATGATGACAGTTGTATATTATTAAAATTTAAGGTGCTACATTAAACTGTGGTTTATTTATTGTTTATGTTTTTATTTTAATTTGAGAGTTTTTATTTAAGTCCTGGGCAAATTATTTTGATGATTTATATTTATTTTCTAATGTTCATTTTATTTAATAAAAACTGTTAACCCCCACTTAAGGGCGTTACAAAAATTGAGAGGGAAGAGAGAGAGAGATAGTGTGAGAGAAGGCAAAAGAGCGAAAGAGAGAGTCTAAGAGAGAGTGAGAGAAAGAGAGAGAGATATGGGTTTAAATAAAGAAGGGGCATGGTGGTTTTCAATTACAAAACCATATTCCGTACATAGTTTTCATAAAAGGGACATGTTGGGTATTTAATAAATTATTTTATTTTAAAATTCAAAATAGTAAATAAAAACAAATGAAAATAATTAAAAATAAGATTAATTTGAAAATACTACAAAATAATTAAATTAAATATAAATTACATTAAGACATATTAATTCATCATTTCACACTAATTACACTGAGTTAAATCTTCAGGGGTTACAAATATTGGAAAGGAGACCTGATCTTTGGTAAGGTTAACATAGGTAGTACGGTAGAGGCAAAGGTAACGTGAATCTTACCCGTGGTAACCAACTTTTATGTACTAAAAAATTTTTCCAACAAATTACGATTACTTCTTATGCTTTCTGTCGTTTTGAGCATTGATAAACGACTTTAAATTTGTTGATATAAATGTCACTTATATGAGGAGTTTCTGTGGGATTTCCTTTATATATATATATATATATATATATATATATATATATATATTTTAAAGTTTTTTCGTTTACAATTTTAGTTTTTTATTACAGTTTTTTTTCTTTTTCAATTTCCAGTTTTTAAATAGATTATTTTTTTTCAATATAAAGTTTTCACTTTCACAATTTTTGTTTAGAATTTTAGGTTTTTTTTATTAGAGTTGTTTTCTTACAATTAAAGTGTGTGACCAAAAAGAAATTGCATAAAACAATACATAACATCGAATATGATGTTAATATTTAATAAGAAGAATTTTGAAAGAACCAACATACACAGAAAATATGACAAAGCAGCCAAATTAAATGATTGAATTTCTCAAAAAGCAAAAAGATTGAATTTCTTAAGATGCAAGATGTAGGTTTTTAAATGAAGTACGCTTAAAAATATATATATAAATAAAATGTGCAATAATAGTGGTGGTAGTCTATGAGAAGACGTTGAGTAATAAGATGATGGTAATGAAACTTGCTGAATGCAAGGAAGTCCACGATTTTCGTTATGCAATTTGATTCGAAAGTGTGATGAAGTTATTAGCCAATGCAGAAGAAAACAACATACAAAATTAATATAAGTTGAATAGTTTCACCAAGATTACCATCCTTGATTTCTAAAGATATAATTGTCTTTTTAAATTATGTATTTAATATAAAGTATAAAAGAATAGTTTTTGGATAGTTTGAAAAATATAGAGGATACTTGTTAAATTTTGAAAAACTCAAGAACAACCCTTATATTCAGCTAAAATATAAGGGGTATTTTTTGTATTTTCTCCATAAAAAGAAAAACTTTTTAAGGAAATTTTAAGTCCCCGCACACACAAAAAAAATATTAACAAACTAAAAACTTTCAACTAGTATAAGAGCTTTTAATGAAGCACGTAAAATTGAAGCTATGAAATTACACATCTGTTACGGAAAATATATGGGTATTATTGTTTTATGCATTCTTTGAACTCAATAGACTCAAATTTAGATTTAAGTATCAAGAATCCTTCAAATATGTGTTTGTTTCCCCCGAAATTTGAATAATTTGAATATCAAGAATCCAAGTTTTCAGAGTTTTCATCCCCTTTAAACTTTTGATACTCGGATATCTTTGTTATAGTAAAATCTAAAATTCTCTCTCCTATATTTGAAGGAAAAAAACATAACTTCTTCAATTGATATCCAAGTGAGATGATTATTTTTTCATTGTATTCCTAATAAAGAAATGAATAAATCAAGATCCATATTGCATATTTTTTAATATCATTAACATTAAGATTTTATTAGATTTATTAACAAATCAAAAACTATCTTCACTGCCTCTCCAAACACAAATTTTAATTTTATTCCATACTCAGATTAAAACTTAAGTGCATATCCAAACATCAATTCGAGTAACAATTTAAATCACTAACTCAAATCCTAATGTAAATCACACTAACTCAGGGTCCGTTTGGTAAATGGATTCGAATTAGTCATTTGATTTGAATTAGCGTGATTTAAATTAGGATTTGAGTTAGTGATTTGAATTGTTATTCAAATTGACATTTGGATGTGTATTTAAGTTTTAATCTGAGTATAGAATAAAATTAGAATTTGTATTACGAGAGGTAGTAAAAATAATTTTTGATTTATCAACAAATATAATAAAATCTTAGTGTTATGATCCCAAAAAAATGCAATATAGATCTTAATTTATTTCTCTCTTCACTAGGAGCACAATGAAAAAAGAATCATCTCAATTGGATAACAAATGAAGAAGTTATGATTTTTTTTCTCAAATGTAGGAGAGAGAATTTTAGTTTTTACTGTAACAAAGATATCCGAGTATCAAAAGTTTAAGGGAGAGTTAGAACTTTGAAAACTTAGATTCTTGATACTCAAAGAATTCAAATTTTAGGGGAAATAAACACGTATCTAAAAGACTCTTAGTACTCGAATCCAAATTTAAGTCTAAAAAATTCAAAGAGTTCTCGAAACAAATAGGCCCTCAAATTAAATCATTAATTCGAATCCATATATCAAACGAGCCCTATATTGCAACGGATTCACTATATAAATAATGTTCTGATATTGGGTTTGGCCCAGTGTGCATTACCATTAGCTACGAGAGTTTTTAATTCTTTAAAAATGATGAGATTTACTGCAAAAAAAAAAAAAAAAGAAGCTTCTATACGAATCTCGAGGCCAAAACTGTCTATGTATTTTAATGATTGTTAACTATTGGACATCAGTTGTTAATGATTTTAAAATTCAAGACGTATTTATTAAAATTTAAAGTTTTAGGGTGCATTATAAAAAAAAATAAATAGATTAAGGTACAGTAACATAATTTACTCTTTTCTTTTTAAATTTGAGATGATCACATACTGTAAGGGCTAGGGTAAGTACTGCAGACCAGTGGATCTATCGGTCGATAATTCTTCAGACTTGGTAAAGGTTGTCGCGGCACCTGTGGTAGGAACTTTTTTTTAACCCTTTTTTTTACGTTACATGGAATCTATGGCTTTTACTTATTAAAGAGAAATAAAAACACTTTCAGGTCTTGAATCTGGGAGCTCCTGTCCATACCCCTTCCATGCTATCCACCAAGCTAGTCCAACAGGGGAAATCACTCTCATAAATTTTTGTTTTCATGTATTGAGATTTGTTTGCTAAGAAATTTAGAGGGTTGGGTTTCCATCAAAATCACATTCTCTCTTTAGAAATATATTTCTTATTATTTTTTAAGTCAAAATAAAAGTTAAACTTTATTGGGCATTTATCCTAACATATAGTGCCTTTGAGACTATCATTTTTTTTAATGAATTAGTGTACAATAATTTTCTCTCCACTTAAATCTAGATAATATGTTGTTATTATTTTTGGATATATAATAATGCTTATCTTGGTACGTATGATCAAATTGACTTGACCACTTTAAATAACAATAATAATTGATTTTATAGCTATTGACAATTAGTCATATATTATATCGCGCATTGCCATATAGTATATGATGTCTCGTCGATCATAAACTATGTGATGTCTTCTTTAATTACTATATTTTAATGAAGCTCTTACTATAACTACATGTCCCAATCAATGATGTAAATGAAAAAAAAAGGGGACATATCTAACGCTCATCAGAAAGAAAAGGGACATATCTAATGCTCATAATATTTAACTACATATGTATAAATAATAAAATGAACAAGACAAAAACAAGAAAGAGAGAAATCAGTATCTGATGATTTGATTATCATACACTTTATGAGGCAGCACATGAAATTCATTATAATACATTAGACCAAAACTAATTATTGCTGTGAAAAATATATTTATATAGAACATAATTATGATAAACCAGTTAAGTAGGTTGTTCATAGAGTGTTTGATACGGTGGTTAGAATTATTGGTTAGAACTATAAATACTATATCATGTGAGAGCTTTATACTGAAGCAATTTTTTTGCTTTTACTGTAACATATAAAAGCTTTTTCCAGTTAAATTAATTGAAATCAACTTATGTCAAACACCCTATGTGTACAATTCAAACATGTCTAACGCCCTCAAGCCTTTCGGAGACACCATTTAAAAATAAAAAAAATAATAAAAAAAAAAAAGCCGGTCTTTGCATCATAAATGCCCCCAATGCGAAGTACATGTTCACACGCATGGCAAACGAAAAATAATTCAATATTGTCAACCTAATGATGGTTTAGCATAAACTATTATGGGCAACGTTAACATCATTGGCATTATGATGCCTCATCATAAAGTGCATAAATTACAACAACTAAACCACGATTAAGCACCAACAACCTTCACAGCTTCACTAATAATCAGATTACACCCATGATATATATTCAAAATTTGCGGAAGCAATTAGGCGGAGAGATAGAGAAATATGGGAGGAACACCAGTTCCAATTCTTTTTTTTTTTTTTTTAATTTGTTGAAATGATATATGAGTTGTCATTTTTTTTTTATTGATAAATGGTTAAAAGATTGATGCATCAATTAATAATTAGAGATTATATCTGTCAATAAAAAAAAGATATTAACACACTGCCACTTAAGTCAGTAAAAAAATATTGAAATTAGAGATGGTGTTATTGTTAGTGATGTGCCCTAAGCCAATTATGTAATGACCACATATTGATTTCATTACATTTGTATTTTATTAATAAAGAGGCATTTTTATTATTGTTTTTGATTCTAACTCTATGAATAGTTAATTCTATCTAAGGTCATCAAGTATGTGACTTGATAGTAAAACTCTTAGGTAAAAATTGAATTATATTCTAAATTATCCTTAGTCGGTCATTATTATTGGGATAATAATGAATGAAAACTAGTATGAAGTTTGACTAATGATTATGTTTTACTAATCATGTGTATGAGATACTAAGTCAACTCATATATACATATTTGAGAAATGATGTATTGGATTGACCCGTTATGAGAATACTGCATAGATAACTGTCATAAGTGATTCTCATCACAATAGTATTATCCTAGTCCTTTAACCTGAAATCACCATGGTTTCCTATATGACAAGTTTTATATTTTGACACAAATTAATATTATCTTTAACAGGATGATGGAATGGATTGTTGTTGGATATAGAGTGAATCATGTGAGGAATATGAGCGGTTAAGAAGGAATTTGTCCCTTATTTATCTTGAGAAAGATATATATGGGCCCCTCGATAAGTTAGACTGAAGTAAAATGTATGGTCATACTAAAATGAATTGATAAGAGTTATCAATATCAGTCTACTTATGATCGAGAAATAATATGATTAAATAGTATAAGGATGACATAAACCATGCCTTATGTTTAATCAAGGTATCTAGTGACAAAAGGACTTTAATACTTATTGTGGATTAGGTTATGTCGGATTATTGACCTTCGCATAACTTAGGTAATCATAATATCTTGCTAGAGGCCGCTTATGATTTGTAGGCCAGAAACAGAATTGCAAGCCCACTACGAACGTTATGTGAACCTACAGGGTCGCACACTTAGAACAAACCAAGAACCAATTTTGGGTTAATTATTTCTAGGTTCGATGAACCTGATAATGTCCAGATTCGATGTACTAGATATGTCTAGGTTCATTGAATCTGACATTATCTAAATTTTTTGAATCATATTTGAATTACAGACATTATTTAGATTCTCTAAATCATATTCGAATAACAGTTTATTCTAGTTAAAATCTGACTCTATCTCGAAGTCAATAGATATATATATATATCTGTTTTAAGGTTTCTAGTCGAATTAAGAAGAGAAAAGGCATTCTCTTATTCTAAAAGGTAAAAGACATTAAAACCCTAAAATTAGAGGCGTCATTTAACGCAAAAGAGAGGGTGCTAGCACACCAATTCGTTTTTGAGAGAGAGTATGTACGTGTGGATACCTGCAAAGGGCGTTGCTCTAAGTAATAACGTCTGAATCTGATCTCGCATACCAAAAAGCTTGAGTTAGGGTGTCACCGGAGTGAACCCGCTCTCTGCCTTTCAGAATCTTGCCCGTTTTGTCATCTTGGTAAGATTTCATGACTTTCTTATCAATCTAATCAAATTGCATGGATCCTACGAGGGTTTTGTGAGAATTAATTTTTAATTTTTTGCTGCGTATTTGAATAACAAAATCCAACAAAACCCAACAGCTATGACACTATTGAAATTAGAATATTCATGGGATAAATGGAAAAGAAAAGTATAAAGGGAATTAAGGGTACAAAGTTGGTTTATTTTCGAAACAGGGTATATGTTTAATTAAATGTCCCAAAATATATTCAATTTATATATATATAAGAAGAAATAAAAATGAGAGAAAAAGAAGAAAGTCTAAATGAAAATTTCTACTACGTAAAAACATAAAAATTTACCATCTCCTGGAATTAAACATTAGATTAGATCCTCCTAGATTTTCTCTCTCGGGTGTAAAACTCTCTCTTTACGTTGCTACAGGAGGTTTTTCCTCTCCTTCCTTCAGTGTCGCCCCTCTCTCATCTTAGGACCGGCATCGCTGTTGGACGGGCTGCTTGGTCCCCACTTGGGGAGGGGAAGCGGCCCTTGGTTTTGTTGCAAGAGCGAAAGTATTGTTGGTTGTGGTCTGAGAGTAGCGCTAGAGATTATAGGATCTAGACATTGGAAAGTGTCGTGGTTGACTGGATCCAGGCAAAGGGTAGCGTTGGTGTTCGTATTTGCACGCCGTGGGTGGTCTCCGTTGAGGACAGCAAGATTGACGAGGATGGAATAGGGCAAGTCTTCTGCGGTGAATGTGATGGGTCGTGGCTGGTTGGGGCTAGATGTAGTTGATCTGGTGACGGGAGGAGGAGGACAGCTTGGGGGATTTAGGTTGGTGACTGGGGGTGGTGGCCAGATTCGTCACTCATGTTGCACTGGCGGATCTCCATTGTGGTGCAATGGGCTGTGGCCGGAGGCCTTTGAATGGCTGCCATGCTCTGTTTCCTTGACCGACATTATTTTCTTGGTGTGTTTGTTTGTCAATATAAGTGTTAATATTTACGCCTCTTAAGATTTTGTTGTTTCTTGTTTTTATTCAGTATATAATAATAGAGGTGGTTAGTATGTAACAATAAAGGTAGTCTTTATGTTTGTAGTTCACACTCGTTGCATATATAGCAACAATGCGTGCGGTGGACTCCGTCTAGACTAAGCCCATGTTTGGTTGTTTTATCTCTCAGTATGTAGGGCTTGGTCTTCGTCGACTCGTCTTGTCCATTGACTATACCTTTTAATGAGTCATCGAGTTTTAGTTTATGTGTCTAGTGGGCCTATTTTATCAATTTGTCCATTGATGTATTTATCAATTTGTCAATAAAGTACATAGCCAGGCTCTCCCTTATTTTATCAATTTGTGACTATGTGTTTCATATTTCAATTTCTTTCAAACATGCTTTGTTACTTTTGAATTAGCCCCTCCTTTTTCCCCTCTATGCATCTTTCCTTCAACTCTCAGTTTTCTCTACGTTTTCCAATTTTCTAACTCTTGCTCTCTCCTTTTCGACCCTTAAATTTCTCATGTTTTGCCAGCTCTTAACATATTTGAAATTTCTATTTTCTCCAATGTTTTACCATTTTCAAACGAGTTTACCTTCTTATACCATTGGGTTTTAAATTTATTCAATACTTTTGATTTTCAATCTCATCAATTGTATACCTTTAAGTTATATTTAATATACAAATTTATAACTTTGTTAGGTATTTTGGCCGTAAAATGTCCCAGAATACCCTTAAATATAGGAAATAAAAAATAAAAATATAAAAAATAAAATTCAATTTTTTTTTCATTTTTTTGTGAAATACTTTCTATTTTCTTATTTTTCTATTTAAGAATAATTTGAGTATTTTTAAATTCAAAAATCGGTGTTAACAGATGAAAGGTATAAATTAATGTATTAAACTTAAATTAAAAATATATATTTAAATAAGATAAAAAATCAAGTATATACTGCAACAAAATATATTTTCTAAATAAACTTAGGGTATAAAATCATAAGTAATCCATTTTCAAATTTTCCGCCACCTTTAACCAGCTGAAAGCGCATCGTGACATTCTGGAACGTTGGTTTATAGTGAATATATAACAAATAGTATATGCTTGATTGTTGTCGTATATGCTTGATTGTTGTCGTATATGCTTGATTGTTGTCTTTCTTATAATTATAACGGAGTACTTAGAATTGGCGATTAATAAGATCTGAACATTTAAATATGCAGATTTACACCACTAATGCATGTCTCAATTTATACTACAGCAACCTTCAAAAAAAAGTTAATACTTCAGCACATAATCTAAATAATATACATCTAGCTTTAAAATAATATGTGTGTATATATATATATATATATATGTATATTGAAAATTTTTTTTACAAGTACTTCATCTTTTTAAAAGTATTTTGAATAAAAAGTAAAAATACATGTATATATGGATATATGTTTAGTAGGTTGTTGGGGTACAATTTCATCAAGTTTAAATTGTTTAGAGGCCCAAAATGGTGGCCCATTGTTATGATTAATGCGAGTCGCATAGAACGAAGCGACTCCTATGTTCTACGAAAGAACATTTACAAACAGAGTTTAGGCATCGATTGGGTCGATCTGTTCGATTGGTGTGTACATGTAACGTTCGGTTATTGGATTGAGTTTAGGTTTATTCCCTATGTGTTCGTTCAATTGAATTGATTGGCATGGATTGATGGGTATTAGCACATCTAACCATGAACTAGAACGTGGGGAGAGTATGATTCTTGCAGCCTATCACGGACCAACATGTGTTCTACTCTATGTTCATCTTCAACGTCATCACTCCACTCCACCAGTCAGTTAGAAGCCACGACTCTCCTCATTTTCTATATAAGGGAATGCCGTCTTCAATTGTGCATATGAAAAACACAATACACAGAAACTCTATTGAATTTATTCCTCATCTTGCGCTTTTGTAATTTGTACTCAGAATTTATATAATAGTAAATAACAATGGACGTAGCTCTCAATTATAGAATGAACCACTACAAAAATCTACATGTGATTTTTTTTTTATTATTTTAGCATTATTTTATTCTATTTTTAGTTTTAATCTGTTAATTATTTTCTGCAATTCAGTCTAACAAATTTCCTTTGAAGTAAACAGATCCATATAACAGTGGTTTGAGGGCTCAAATTCATTAAGCATATTATTAACTATATTAATTCTTTTCTATGTTTGATTGTAGATCTAACGTCTACAGTTTGGCACCTACCATGGGGCCTTCAGATCATCAACTCCAAGATCTTTAGCTTAACCATAAATGGTAGACAATGAGAACAAACACGAACTACAAAGTCCAAGGGAGGAGACCGAAGCAAATCCCCAAATGAATAAGCAAATGGAAGCCCTTACAGCTGAAGTGGAAACACTCAAGAAAATACTATAGGAGCAGGCTATGCTTTCGTAGGAACATGACATAAGATTGGAGTAGCTAAGCAATAAGAACTTGACTCTGAGGAGTAAGATCAGTTACCAGAACTCACAGATGGCATCACTATCACATTATTACCTGTATTACGGATACTCATCATTTCTAGCAACAATGGCAGCATAGTGACAGTTCTAGACGCCATAGCCAATCAGATAGCAACCTTCCTATAGTTCTATTGGGAGGATGTGCCCGCTCTACACCCCCTTAACTCTAGCACCAGCAACAACAATCATAGCAACACTAACCGCCAAAACAAGAAACCCAACAATGCCCACTATGACAACTATGATGACGACGAACGCTCGTACAGAGTCGAATCAATGAGGCAATGAAGTGAATGAACCTGAAAGGAGGGTTGAACCAACCATTTGATTTGAAGAAACTTCGACATCAACTTTACGAACCCCTAAGTCGATTCAGCAGATGATGAAGGAGATGCTTGAACAGAACACTAAGCTCGTAGAAGAGAAGATTGATTAGAAAGTTTCAAAAGCAACAAGCAAGTCCCCAGCACTAGATGACTTCTCGAAGAACATTCAAGAAACACCATTCATGAGGAGGATTACTTCGATCGTCCCATCAAAATATGGTAAGCTTGTTTTCACCCGATTCGATGGAATGTTCGACCCGAAAGATCACTTGTTGCAATACAAGAACATAGTCAGCGCGATGAGCATACCAAATTCAATTCTAGATGAGATGATGTGCAAGTTGTTCACACAAAGTCTCAAAGGCCTAGCTCTTCGATGGTTCAATAACCTAACCACTGGATCTATCAAAGTTTTGAGGATTTGGTGGATCTGTTCTCACGGCTTACTCTATGCACATTAAGAAAGGCAAGAAGACTAAGGACTTATGGTCGATGGTGCAGAGCCCAGGCGAATCCCTTCGAGCATACATCAAGAGATTTAGTAAGACACATTCTGAGATTTCAGATTTGGAAAATGGAACAACTTAAGAAGCATTGAAGAAAGGACCCTTACACGAGTCATCTTTCAGAGCAATATATACTCTGATTACCCTCAGCCCATCCAAGAAGCTTTGAACAGAGCAAAAGGATGGATCGATCTAGAAGAAGAGAATAAGAGATGCGAACGAGAGCTTGCCAAAAGCTAGGAATAGACAAGGTGGGGTGAGAGGCTACAGAAACAGTTGTCAAATTGACGAGGATGAATAAGGACACCATCGAAGAAAGAGTGAAGAAAGAAAGAGGATAAGTCACAGTCCACGGGTAGAACACTTTTGCTATAGAAATATTCCCTAAGCATATCCCTGATAGAATTGGTTGCATAGCTAGAAGGGAAGGACTATGTCAGATGGCCAAACAAAATGGCTCCAAGTCGGTCCCGCAACCACACAAACTATTGTGAGTTCCATAGGGATACAAGACACTCAACAGTTGATTGCAAGGCTTTACGGTCTGAGATTATAGAGCTATTCAAGAAAGGGCACTTAAGGGAATATCTATTTAAGCAAGAAAGGAAAGTCTACGAGCTCGATCAAGAGCAAGGTGGGCAAAAGGATCGTCGAGCTTAGGAGAAGATGCCTTCACCATCGCAAGTTAGAAAAGTAAATAAAGCCATTTGCAAGGGCTTAATTTTCAGTGGAGATTCTGTTAATCAAATGAAGGCTCACCAGAGAAGAGCATGTCAAATGAGTACCAGTACTATTACTGAGGAATATGACGAGCACACCATCTCATTTTGGAGTGACGACGCATCTGGGCTTGATAGTACACATGACGATGCCTTATGATAAAACTAATGTCATGAATTGCGAAATCAGGAGAATACTTATTGACAATAGAAGTTCAGGTAATATTTTGTTTCTTTCAACGTTGAAAGAGATGGAAATCAGTGAAGAGGAGATAGAGAAATCAACTATCGCATTGGTTGGCTTTAACGGTAAAGCTAGCATATCGGTTGGAAAGATTAAGCTCCTCGTCTACGCAACAGATGATAACAAGATGACAAGTTTTCTTGTCATGGATTGTCCTTCAGGGTACAACATGATCCTTGGGAGACCTTGGATACATGAAATGAAGGTGGTCCCGTCAACCTACCACCAGTAGATTAGGTTTTTGATGAAGCAAAGGGTCAGCGAGATGCGAGGAAGTCAAGAAGCAGCAAAAAGCTGCTATGCCACGGCTATGAAGTAGAAAAAAGCTTTATAGCGATTACAAGTACAACCATCGAACGGATCGAGTAGTCAGGATTGTGTCGAAGCAATGCTGGAGCAACTTGATGAAGTTCAAATGGATCTAAGAGATAAGAGGCGTACAGTAAATATTGGATCACAACTTAACGCAGAGGTGAAATCTACGATTGTTGATATTTTGAAAGCTAACAATGATTGTTTTACATGGTCTCATGCAGATATGCTTGGAATCGACCCAAGTATAACCTCGCATCGACTCAATGTCGAACCTAACCATTGACCTGTGAGACAAAAAAGAAGAAAGCTTGGGATCGAGTGAAACAATATTGTAAAAGATCAAGTGAGAAGATTAATTGAAGCTAGGTTTATTCAACCTGTGTAATATCCAGATTGGCTTGCAAACGTGGTGATAGTTAGAAAGAAGAACAAGAAGTGGTGAATGTGCATTGATTTCATAGATTTGAACAAAGCATGCCCTAAAGATAGCTATCCATTGCCACACATTGATCGATTCATCGATGCAATTGCCAGCCACAAAGTCCTAAGCTTTCTCGATGTTTTCTCTAACTATAACCAAATCCTTTTGCATCCAAAAGACCAAGAGAAGACCGCTTTCATCACTAAGTAGGGGATCTTCTGCTTCAAAGTCATGCCTTTCAGATTAAAGAATGCGAAAGCTACTTATCAGAGGCAGGTCAACATAATGTTCAAACAGCAAATTGGTAAAAACATGGAAGTTTATATTGATGATATGTTGGTGAAATCTTTGCAGGCTAACCTCTATATTCAGAACTTACAAGAATGCTTCGATGTTCTCCAAAAGTATAATATGAAGCTGAATCCAAAGAAATGCACATTTGGAGTGGCAAGCGGAATGTTCCTGGGCTACCTCGTTACAAGATGAGGAATCAAAGTGAATCCATATCAAATCAAAGCTTTTCAATTGATGCAATCCCCAAGAAGCAAGCACAAGATCCAAAATCTCACCAGACTAGTCGCTACACTGAGCCGATTTATAGCTCAGTCATCAGACAAATGCCTCCCCTTTTTCTAGCTGCTTAAAAATAACACAAGATTTGAATGGAATGAACATTGAGAGCAAGCATTCCAAGACTTGAAGAGGTACTTGTCTACGCCGCCAATCTTGTCGAAGCCTAAAGCTGGTGAACCACTTTATCTATGCTTGACAATTTTAGAAACCACTGTAAGTTTGGCTTTAGTTAGAGAGGAGGACGCGATCCAAAAGCCTGTCTTCTTCGTCAGCCACACTATGCTGGATGCTAAAATGAGGTATTCTGTTGTCGAAAAGCTTGCCCTTGTCCTCGTTATATCAGCTTGAAAGCTTCATTCATACTTCTAGGGTCATAAAATCATTGTGTTATCAATGTATCTGATACGAGCCATCCTCTACAAACCTGATGTCTCTGGTATGCTAACGAAATAGGCTGTTAAGCTAATAGAATTTGATATCGAGTATAGATCTCAAACAACATTAAAGGCACAAGTGATCGCAAACTTCGTCACCGAATTGACATACGAGCGAGACCTTGAAGGACTAAAGAAATGGATCATGCAAGTTGATGGAGCTAGTACTGAAAGAGGATCGGGAGTAAAATTGCTGCTAACATCACCAACTAACAAGAAAATCGAGTAGAGCTTCAATTGGGGTTCAAAGCTACGAACAATGAAGCCGAGTATGAAGTAATGATCCCCAAGTCAAGGCTAGTTGCAACGCTAGGAGCTATTGAGCTTGTTGTGGAGAGCGATTATACTCTAATCATTAAATAGATAACCGGCGACTCTGAAGCACATGATGAATGTGGCGTTTGGCCCAGACGTACTCCCTCAAGCCTCCATAGGACCCACCTTGCAGGGCCCCTGGACTCATGGCTCTTATTGTTAGACCATCCCCGTGCCGCTCACTCATCCGTACTATCCCCTCTAGGGCCCTCTAGCCCCTCTACCTATCACTCACTTCTACTAACCTTGTCCCGCTACATTAATGCTTAATTAAGTTGCCTCAACTACTTGGAGACATAGAATTAATTCACCTCAACTACCAGGAGACATCGATATGTTTTCTCAACCATCTTTTTAATACTTCCTTCATCTTCTTTTACAACTTACCTCATTTGCCCCCTCAATTATGTTGACATTATTTGCTAAAAGTCTCTATGGGAGACATGATAATATTTTCTTTTAATGCTCATTTAATTCTCTCCCGCTTCTCAATTATTTTGATGCCTATTTATTCAACCATCACCACTCTCTTCTCTAGTTTCTCATTCTCTCCTTTCTCACTTCAATTTTCAACTAAATACACAAGGCATAAAGCTCTCTTTGTAACCACGACAACTATAATTTTTAGTCACGTTTGAAGCTGTTTTGGAGTCAATTCAAGCTTGATTTTTAACCCAAACTTTAGAGTTTTTCAAAGGAGTTTTGAGGTAGTTTTCTTTAATTCAAACTTGGTTTTTAGTATGTGTTTTCTCTATCTTTAATGTATAATTTTCATGTTCAAAGTTCAGGCAAATTTCTAATTATGTTAATATGCATATTTAAACATATTTTCATCATTATTTGCAAGAAATGCTAAAGATATGGTTTGATAATGATTTTAGTATAAAACTCATGAGAATATGTTTATTATGATTATATAATGCATACTATATATTTTAGAATGATTTTAGATTTTGAACAAGGATAATATGATTTGAGTTAAAGAAAAACTTAATACTCCATAAACTTTGTATTATCTTTATGAGCAGTAGCTCTTTCTTGAAATTCTGGGATTAGATAAAAATGAATTTTGTAAATTGGTTTACATACTTTAAAAGTAGACATCTTAAGCTTTCCAACGAGCTATCATGAGCCTGAATCGGAGTTATATTTTATTTTCTATGAAATTTTTAATTCTCAGGTTGGAAACTAGAAAACATACCAGTGGCAGTATACCATCCGTCTACCTTAAGTAAACCACCTATTAACCCATGTGTTAATTGTGGATAGTGAATCCAACTTTGTTCACCTTCTAATCCCTGAATGTCTTGCAACCTTTCCAAAGCCACCCTAAGTAATTCATGAATCTTATTAGAGACTGAAATATATAGATTTACACTTAATTCATTTATGAATGTGGTTACATGTTGTGCTTTGGTTTTAATTGTCTGTATGCACACCTTAGGATCAAGGGTGTGTAGAGCTTACGTTAATTAATTTCAGAGATTAAAAGATTGTTGAGAAGCTTGGAAGGTAGGGATTCTATTACTCAACCTTTGTGAGGTTTTTATGAAATTTAAATTGATTGTTTTACCACAAGATATATGTATCTATGTTGAACTACTATTATATAAGAATCACATATGAAACTATGACATGAACTCGCCCTGTATTGATTAGCGAGGAACATAATGAATTAACATATGTTGTTATAAGTTGGAAAGCATGGTTAGGAAAATTGACTCTATAAATAATGATGGAACATTGAGAAATGGTAAGACATGAAGAGGGAGGTGGTTACGTCCTTGGGCATGATTACCCTAAAAGGTAAAATAGGAGGAAGGTGATGACGCTTCATTGGGGCGAAAGTCCCAAAACACACTGTATAGGAATCAACTTGGTGAGGACTCGGGGCTTGATGTCCCCTCACCGGAATACCCTCGGAATGTTTAGAGGGTGGCCAAGCTCGCCTATTTAGGTTTCGATAAGTGGAGTGTTACTTTATATAATGTGGATACTTAGGAATAATAATGAATTGTAACATTTGTATATATGTATAAGTGTGAAACTTGATAATGGTGAACTATGGTATCCACGAGATATGATCATAATAAACCTCATAATCTGGTATATGATGTAAATTAATTAACCATGCAGTTTTGATGTGGTAATGAATAAAACCTTAAGGTGAGTAATGATTTTCCCTATTGGGCATGTCGATGCTCATCCCTATCATATTTACATCTTTCAGGTGAAACTCAGTGCAACTTATCTGACGAGGAATAGGCAACAACACTATTGATTTCGTGTTGGAAGATCTTTGTTAAATTGTAACTTATCTAGATTATGTAAGACTCGTATTTCTTTTGTGTTGGCTGTGTTAAGTTATTTGAGAATTGTACTATGGTGATGATGACTATATTTTTAAATATTTGGTGCTACACTAAAAACTGTGGTTTGTATTTTAAATGTTTATTTTTATTTTTATATTTATTTAAAGACCCATGGGCATTGTTTAATGGATTTAAATATATTGAATCTAAGATTAATTTTATTCATTCAATATTGCTAACCCCCACATAGGGGCGTTACATGTAGTCTATTATATTGATTAAAGAATGGAGGGCTAACTATTGGGGTACAATTTGATCAAGCCCAAATTGTCTAGAGACCCAAAATGGTGGCCCATTGTTGCGATTAATGCAAGTTGAATAGAACGAAGTGACTCTTTTGTTCGACAAAAGAACATTTACAAACGGAGTTCAAGCTTCGATTGGGTTGATCTGTTCGATTGGTGTATACATGTAATGTTTGGTTATTGGATTAAGTTCAGTTTTATTCCCCATGTGTTCGTTCGATGGAATCGATCAGCATGGATTGACGGTTATTAGCACATCTAACCATGAACTGGAACGTGAGGAAAGCATGATTCTTGCAGCCTAGCACAGACTGACACGTGTCCCACTATCGCTGTCATCTCCAGTGTCATCACTCTACTTTGTTAGTCAGTTGGAAGCCACGACTCTCCTCATTCTCTATATAAGGGGATGTTGTCTTCAATTGTACATACGAAAAACATAGTATATAGAAACTCTGTTGAATTTATTCCTCATCTTGCACTTTTGTAATCTGTACTCAAAATTCATATAATAGTGAATAACAATTGATGTAGCTCTCAATCATAGAGTGAACTACTATAAAAATCTGCATGTGGTATTTTTATTATTTCAGCATTATTTTATTCTATATTTGGTTTCAATCTATTAATTGTTTTCTGTAATTCAGTCTAACTAATTTCCCTTGAAGTAAACAGATCCAAATAACGATGGTTTGAGGGCCTAAATCCCTTAAGTATATTATTAACTTGGATTAATTCTTTTCTATGTTTAATTGTAGATCCAATGTCTACATAGGTCAACCTTTTTAACGGTACTTAGAATTTTGTTTTTGTATTTTCAACAACTTTAAAAAAGAAAATAAAAAGGGACAAAAAGTCTATCTATTTCAAGACGCAATATCGCAAATATTTTGATGAACTTTTTACACATATAACAGATTTCAAAAATAAAATTGAAATGTAGAAAAAATTTTAAAATATTAAAGAACAACCAAAATTAATACTATGAAAACATTTCTACATTATTATACAATAGAAAATGTAACATTAATTATCGAAAATAATATTACATTATATGAAAAATAGTATTATTATAATAATTATTATGTAACTTTTGTTATTGTTGCAATGTTTTCTAAATTTTTGCTAAATTTTAGTTGTCCTAAAAAAACCTTTTTTAAAAAAATTACAATAAATAAGCTAAAATAATATAACAATAAAAGTTATTAGGTCAATATTTTGATAACTTTAATTATTAGGTCAAACTTTTGCGAATTTACTCTCAAGTAAAATTTAAAACATATCGCCATCTTCTTTATTCCAAAAAAAAACCAAATTTTTTCTTTTTTCTTTTTCTTTTTTCCTTCTTTCCCTCACTCATGCTTCTCTCTTTCCTTTGCATGTTTCTCTCTCTCTAATCGCTATCATCATTGACCTCAAAAACCGACAACTTCCGTCGAATCTTCTCCGACGTGGGTCACATGCAATGGGCAGCGATTCTCTCCCTTTCTTTCTCCCCTCTACCATGCGCAGGCTCGGAGGTATGCTTTTCCTTTTAATATCGCTACTCCGTGCAACAATCGAGATCCATGGCCAAGATCATTCATTGTCGTCCTTCATTTATGTCATTCAAAGGTCACCATGGCACCATGGTTTGAAACTTGGTGGTCACCATATTAAGTGAAGTTCGCTGTGGAGTGGAGAAGGGAAGGTCCAACGACAGCGACAGAAGTGTGCGACGATGATCTTGACTTCGTTGGCAACAATCCGTGGAGGTTTAAAACAATAATTTGGATACGTATGGTAATTTCTTCTTTCTTCTTCTCATTTAATTGTGGGCCCCCTGTAGGACCCACCGGGGTGGGGCCCAACCCAATAGACGCACTAGCTCCGTCGGGCTATTTTGAAGTGCTCGTAGAAACAGCTTGTCAGAGCATCTGCCTCAGCCTCCTCTGTCCCTGTCACCGCCAAATCGCCACTCCACCACCACCAGAGCATCCGCTGATCTCGACGGCCGCCACGCCGTCGCCGCCTTCCGCCTTTCCCGCTGGGCCTGCTTCCCTCTCTCCGACGACCACACTTCACCGTCGCGGAAGGAACCTGGTTAGTTAGTCAATTCCAAGGATTTTGTTTTTCCCTCATAATTCCTTTTTTCTCGTAATGTTAGATTGGATTTTGCCTAGGGTTTTCATCTTCCTTTTTTTTGTTGTTGGCATTTTGATTTTCCCCATCGAATTTCCGATTTGTTTCTGCGAATTCACTGAAATTTATTGACTTTTTTGATTCATTGTTGTAAATATCGAACTTGTCGTGTTTATATGCAGGTTTAGGACTGGAATGTACGGTTGAAGAAAGAGAGTGGAAGAATAAGAGTGGAAGAAAGTGAAGGAGCTTTACCAAAGCTCTGTGAAGGAGAAAAAAGGTAAAGAATTTCATAGTTTGGTGTGGAGAATTTGGGTTTTGGAATTAGTTCATTTTCGAGATTTCTCATGAATTTTGCTTCTGACTGACGCTGTTGCCATTCATTTTTTAAAGAAACTTTCTCAAACCAACTCAGTGTCTGGAGGGTTTTTATTGAATTTTAAACTTGTTTAGCGAATTTCGCTGGGAACTTATACACCCCATTTGGAACTATGCTTGGGGGAGTGAAATTCATACCCCGTGACCAGATTGATAAGGCAATGAAAAATATATCTTCTTTGTTTGTTCCTACTTTTTTCTTTTTTGTTCTTTTAGTTGACATAATATATGCTTATTTCACTAACAACGAATTTTTGTTAATTGGTTTATAGGATGATAGCTCAGATGCATTGAAAAAGCATAGAAAGAAATCTGGTCGAAAGGATAAGAGGAAAAAGAGGAGTTCTAGGTATATAGTAGTTCAGATGAAGAGCTTGAGAGAGTGAAGAGGAGCTCTAGAGAAAAGAAGTGGTAGTCATCTAATGAATATTCATCGTCATCGTATTCCTTGGGAAGTGAAAGTGGGAAAAGTTCATCTGAAGACAAAAAGAGGCATTGTAGGAAGAAACAGGGTAAAAGAAGGGATGATGATGATGATAGCACTGGGGATGAGGCTAGGGGAAGTAAGAAGGATAGAAGGAAAACAAAAGAGAAAAGCAGTAGAGGAGACATTGCAGAACATGACCTGTCCGGTAAGTTTCTTTCTATGTTGTATATATAGGCTGAAGCGTTTGATACATTACGATATCAGTAAAGCCTTTCTATCTGCTTTGTGCATATTTTAGATATTGGGAAAAGACAGGAATGGAAAAAGCATGTACCAGTGCAAAAATTTATCAATAGGATGAAGAATAAACCTTGTAGTAATTAGTATAGGCAAAGGTAAAGAAAGTACTACCTGGGAGTTAGGATACTTATTTGCAAGGATACTTTGTTTGATACATTCTGATTATTTCCCTGTTTTTAACTCTGGTTGGATGATTACTTAAATTCGAAATGCTTTGGTATGTAGAATTTGAACTGCATTAGGACTCAGTTTGAGGTATACGATAAATGTGAACTCCCATTTCATTAATATTTATTGTCTTCTGCTTTCTGTAGAGGATGATGGAGGATCTAATTCTTTGAAAGACACAGAAATTGTGAGGGTGGAAATTGGGTTAGAATGGATGCTTAGACCTGGAGCAAAGATGGATAGAGGACCTGCAGTTGTGGTTCAGAATGAGCCTTAGGAAGCTAAGAATGAGGAGGTATGCTTTGAGTCTCAGATTATAAAGCTGTGATATTTTGAAATATAATTGGCTCGTCTGTCAGTGCATGGAAATTTCATTTTGTTGGAGTATGGTGGTGATTTAACTCTTATCCTTCTTGTATTTAAAATGGAGTAGTTAAGAATTGATAGGGCTGTGAACAAGATCCGAGTATGTCAAATATTTTTCATAAATCAATGCTTGCTAGATTGTGATATGACTCTCAAGTTATCACGTACTTGCAATGTTAAGACCTCCCATCTGAGATGTGACAAATTTTTGTCATCATTGTTTTATTCTTGCTTGCTTGGTGCATACAAGCCCTTTTTTCTTTTCATTTTTTTTTCCTTCTTTCTTCTGAAAATTGTTGGGTTGAAAGATTTGAACAGTAGAAGTGTCAGTATTTTTAACCTTTACACATACACACACTCTTCTAGTGCTACCCATCTGTATTATTTTAATGATTTTGGTTCTTTAGTATTTCTTAAAACTTTTCGTCTTTGGACCCAGATAAAGAAGGTCAATCCGAGGGAACTAAATCCATATTTGAAGGATAATGGCAGTGGTTATCAGCGAACTTCCATCTTCCTCTCTTGTTGGGGATGGGGGTGCAAGTTGGAGACTGAAAGCGTTAAAGCGTGCAAAAGAGCAAGCAGCTAGAGACGGAACAAGGGTTGAGGAGGTGTGCTTCCTTGTTTTCGTCTCTTTGCTAGTATTACTAACATTTTTTGGTATGTGCTTTTAAACATTTTAATTATACAGGTTGTGGAAGAGCGGTGGGCTTCTCTTGGTCAGCTGGCTGCGTCTGTATCATCTCACAGAGCTGCTCCATCTTGCGCTCATCTGCATGCCATAAACAGCAGGAAAAGAGGGATTACCAATGAAAGCCAAGAAGGTCCAGAAAGTCAACATAGAAAGAATATTAAAAAGGTAGTGCAAAACCAGATAGAGAAATATTATTGGAAGAATTTAGTTGGGAGAAGAATTAATACGTTTATTCAATTGTTGTCTTCAAGATCAGTACCGAGCAAAACTGTTTATAGATAGTTTTTTTTAGCACAACTAAGTATTCAAAAACCTGCGACAAAGATCACAGCTGGAATTTGGGGTGTAAAATTTTGAATAACACAAAATCCCAAATAACAGAGAAAATCTTGATAATTTTGAAGTAATAAATTCTCTTTTGGGTCCTTGAGTAAGCTTGAAATTCATTCTCATGAGCTCCATCAAGAGGCACTTGCCATTTTCCATTCAATGGGGATCATTATGGTTTCCTTTATCGTTGTATTTGTTTATTTTTAGTGTGTCAATATTGCTCGCTTGCTTAAATTTCATCACAATTGTGATTATCAGGGCAGTAATCAGGACTGGACATATCTCTCAAGCTACCTAAAACGAGGCAGCCCAAAGTTCATGATTCTTTATCCTAGGGAAAGCGTAAAAGTCAGAATGTCTCTACACAAGATACTGGCCTTATTTCTGAAGCAGTATCTAGCTTAAATAAGTTTTCAAACGATGGAAGCTTTATGCGTGAAGTTCTTCAAAAGCAGAGTAATAAGTCTGATGGTCCTGCCAGGGAAAATGTAAAATCAGGAATTGAAACAAGTTCAATAGTTAAGGACTCCTCATTAAGCGCAAATCAGCTGGCAGCCAAGGCTTTACAGCTTCGTATGAAACGAAAGCATGAAGAAGCTAAGAAACTCTTGGTAAGGTCCATTTCAAGACCTTCATTGCTTGGGTCTCTTTCATCATCTTCCTGGTATATATGATGTGCATGCATTCTACTTTCCAGTCTTGTGAATAAAGAATTCTTGCTATTGTCGCAATAGCATGACTGATTGCATTTCAGGTGCTAATTCTTTATTCTTCCCCTTTTTTTCTCCCTCTTTTCTTTTTTGGGGTATTGTTTATCAGCAAGAAGCGGAGACTATCAAGGCTAAGCAGGAAGGTGATGATAATGTCTATAGACCACTAAAGGAGGAAAGCTCAAACAGGTAATTATTATCCATTTTCTGATTGCCAACCTTCATCTCCTTTCTTGTATATTCGTGCTCCTTTTTCTTTTCTTTTTGTTTTAATTTAGAGAGAGAGAGAGAGAGAGAGAGTACCATGGATATCAAAATTTTCCCAACAAACAGGGGCTAGCTTGTACAATTGTTTTTGTTGTACTTATTAATTTGAAATGCACTTCACAAGTTCACGGCTTTAGTGGACTGTTATTTCCACTTAATGATAGTTTCTAGCTAGTATTACCAGTCTAACAAAGATGTCCCCTTTGTCTAGACATGTTACACAGGACATGTCTCATCGACGCAGGAAGAATGATGACTATGCTGATAGGCATCTAGCTCAAAAGATAATGCAGAACAAGCAATACAGTACATTTGGTCCGGCGGATGACGAGTATGACTTTGATGATGGTCCAAGCAGAAAGTCAGGGAAGAAGCGGCCAGATTATGATCAGGCTGCCCAGAGGAGTACTATTGCAAATTGTTTCTCAATCAAGCAAGAAGGCTGCATTTTTTGCTATCAGAATCCAACACGACCAGCGCATCTTGTTGTGGCGGTAGCTAATTTTACATATTGGATGTTGCCGCAGTGGGAGCCTGTGGTGCCAGGCCATTGTAGTATTTTGCCAATGCAGGTTAGCTCAATCTTACTTTGCTTCTCATACGTTGTTGTGCTTTCTTGATAAAATTCATTTGACTTGTCATCTTTTGCTAATGTTTAAAATCATTACTTGTTGTGGTGATATTGACGTTTAAATTTTCTCAATAGCATGTACCATCCACAAGAAGTGTTGATGAGTATGTTTGGGAAGAAATTCGAAACTTCAAGAAATGCCTCATCATGATGTTTGGCAAGCAAGAGAAGGACGTAGTGTTTCTCAAAACAGTGATGGGTTTCGAGACAACAGCGCCGTCATTGTATGGTGGAGTGCATTCCTTTGCCCCGAGACGTTGCCGAAGAAGCTCCTCATTACTTTAAAACGGTCAGTTTGTACCTTGTTCTGATTTTGCTTTAGATGCATCACTTGTTTGAGCAGATATTCTAATCCTTTTAGTCTTTGATGGAGGTTGCGTCATAAATTTCCTTCTGATTCATTGATTTCTTTCTATTTAAACATGATTTTAAGTAAAATTCTGTTATATGCTGTTGCCAACCATCTTCTGACGACTGTCTTCTTTTGGTTTATAATCGAGTTTCATTGCATTATGCCGTTGGATCTTTTCTTCTATTCTTAAATCATAAATTTGTAAATCCATTTTTGGATTTCAGGAATTAGAGGAAGCAGAAAGCGAATGGAGTCCACAACGCCAAGAAACTTATTGACACTAGCGTAAAAGGATTGAGTAAATCAATACCCGAGAACCTGCCCTACTTCCATGTTGAATTTGGTCTCAAGAAAGGGTTTCTTCATCCCATCGACGATGAAAGACAGTTCAAGAGTTACTTTGGCCTGAATGTCGTAAGAGGAATACTAAAGGTACCAGAGGAAGACATGTACCGCTGCCGTCGCCGCAGACACGAGTCAACTGATGAACAAAAGCAAGCTGTCAAGAGCTTTGCTTGTGATTGGGAGCCGTATGACTGGACAAAGCAGTTACATGAAGAATCATGAGGTGGCACTATTTAACGTAGTAATAACAAAAACAAATATGGGAGGGGCTAGTATGTAGAATTTTTGAAAGAGATGCAATTACATAGCACGTATATATTTTGAAATTCTTGCTATTGAATGTCAAGTTTTCATCTCATCTCTAAAATATATTTTGCTATTGAATGTCAAGAATCACATTTTTCCTGGTTCACAATATTAGAAAATACAAAAAAATAAAAAAAAAAATAAAACTGGACTTTGATGCATCATGAACCATTGGATTGTGAAAAAGAAAAAGAAAACATTGTGTGTGTATATATATGTTATCTTCTGTATAAATACATAGACCATGAATTACATATTTTGGTCCAATAATAAATTTAAGACAAAAGAAAGAAAGTATTTACGAGTCAAGATCTTGCTAATCTTCCTCCTCGCTGTTGTTTGTGGATTGTACTCGAAGATTATTCGTTATGAACTCCAGAATTTTCAACTTCTTTCTTCTTGGTAGCAAAAACAACCGTGACTTTTGAAGACTTGAAAACAAATTTAGGGTTACTTGAATTAGCCTCTTGATTAAAAATCTTTTCCTCTTCTTCACATTATCAAGATCAACATCTTCATCATCAATATGTTTAAACATAATCTTTTGAATCAGGGAAAAGATTGATCTTGTCAATGCTTCATCCTCATCCCCCAATAATTTTTTCTCCTTTTGTATGGCGTCAAGAATACTTTTAACATGAGTTTTATGATAATTTTCATGTCTTGAGTTGAGGAATTTCACCTCATCCAAAATAACCAAAACATCCACCTCCCTTTTCGAATCCAATCTTCTCTTCTTTGATGATTCGACGCCAAAAACCCCCAACTCCCTCTCTTATGCCTTCTCCGGTTCAAAATCATGACACCGCGCTGCACCAAACTCAACCAAGTAATTGGAGTTTTGTGATCTCTGCCGAGCATCTTGTGCACTTAAAATAGAATCTAAATAATTGAATTTGACTCAAATAAGCCTCGCCAAAGTCATCTTTCTTGCGAGAATTGATCTTGGTCCCCTTGTTAATGTAATTGCCACAAGTATCGGGGCCATCATTCGAACCTTAGCCTGCCGGTTCTTCATCTCTGAACCCTAGGATGCTTTGAAGGATCAACATCTGGGGGATAGTACTTGCTCAACACCTTTCACTCTCCCATATTCTAATTTTTTGTCATCTTTTTTCATGAATATTCACAAACCCTAGCACGCTTTTTTACTCGGAGAATGAGAGGGAAGAATAAAAGCAACAATTCTCAAATCACAGCCCTAAGTTTGTTGCGTCTGAAGATGTTTGCAAGCCAAAGGATTTGGAGTTTAGGCTTGGTTTGTTTGCCATGGATATAGATAAATTGAACGTGGGAGTCAGGCATATTGGCTAGGCTATGATTTCATGACTTGTTTATTAGCTTACCCTATTCAAATTGGGATTAGGATTAGGTAAAAATTACACATAAATGGGAATCTAAATGAAACAATTTTTTCTCTAACAAGAAAATGTAACGATTTTTTTTAAAAATATTTTAATTTTTAGGAATGATAACAAAATTATGTAGTAAAAAATAATAATATATATTTTTAATGTATTATACCACAATTAAGGTGTAATTATTATAACGATTTTTGTTTTTACTATTTGAAAACATTCGAAAATTTTTGCTATATTTTTACTATTTTTGTTTCTAACTCATCCTCTTATCCCAATCTCATGTTTGAAGGCAAATATTGACGTGCTTGATCATCGATTTTCCAAAAGAAAAAAAAAATAATCCCACATTTGCAGGATAAATAAGCCTTAAAACATGTTGGAATACTTTTAATCAAGAAAAATTTGAATAATTAATGCTAGTGGTGAAGCTAGAAAATTTTCACAAAGGGGCGTAGTAGAACAAATATTTTGAACTAAAATTACAATGTGATTATTTTTTTTTTCTTTTGCGTTTATTTTCATCTATTTTGTTTTTTTTTTCCTAAATGACCTACACATGTAATAGAATTTGATTCAGTTTTTATAACTTAGAACCCTAAAGATATAGCTTTCATAGTACTGTAGATGGTTTTTAATTTATATAGAGTTTTCAGTTTGAAATATGAGTTTTTTTAAATGTAATAGCTCAAGGTATGATTGAAATATATATATATATATATATTCTGCTTTTATAATACAATTTATAAGATTTTATAAGATTTTAAGGGGGCAAGTAATAAGAAAAAGAGTATAAATATTTTTTAAAGGAGCAAGATTAAAAGGCTGGGAAAAGGCATCCGCCTCTCATCGACCCAAAATAGCTCTGCCAATGACTAGTCCTATGATTGGGACTGGAGAATTTCAAAAACCCAAAGTCCCGTCAGCCCATCGTCGCATCCGCCATCCACCATTGCTCGCACCCCATCTCACCAGTCTCCGGGCCACGGACCAAATCTATATTGTTCACTCAGCCTAGTGCAACCACTTCCCACACTAGAAGTTCATCGTGCAACCTAGCTTCATGTGCCCAACTAACCAAAATGGTGTTCGGTAAAATCAGCCCTAACAAAAACTTTTGACTGCTACATGTTATAGTGATTAAAAATAACTACAATAGCTATAATGTATAGTTCTTACATACTACAACTTTCAGTTTAAAAGTTTTAGTATTTTTTTGCTTTCTGAACAACCTATAAGCCTAGTCTCAACGCCCATCCCCTTGCCTCCCTTCCACCTAACTCGTCATTGTCGTTTTTCTTGAGGAAAAGAAAATATATATGCAAAAGGAGAAAATGAAGAAGAAAAAAATAATCTTTAGTATGAATTCCTTTTCTAATATAAAAAAAGATTAAAATTGAATTTTCAAAGAAAATCACTCACTCACTTCATTCAATCCTCTTTCCATTAGAAGAATAAATCCCAATTCTCCTTCTATTCTTCCTCCTCTCTACCATCCACTTTTTTTTTTTTTTTTTTTTTTTTTCATGCCAATCAAACAAATCATGATCAAAACAAAAGAAAAATAGAAAAAAAAAGAACACCCAACACTTCATTTTTATTTCTGATCAGCAGCAGAAAGAATCAAGCTACGATGATAAATCAAAAAGGATCAAAATTCCCAAAAAATAAATAAATAAATAAATAAAAAGGGAGGCAAGCTCAGATTTTTCAAGTCATAATATAAAGCAAAAATAATATACAATCGTTTTTTTTTTCCACGCCATGTAATCTCCTCAACCGGATCTAAATCTGTCAAAGCAATATCCCAATCAAACTCCTAACGGTTCACAGGTATTAGCAATCCAATATTATAAATCACCAAAAAATTAAAAAAAAAAAAAAAGAAAACCAGAAACCTACTTATCGCCGAAAAACATATCAGATCCAATACGTCTCTTTGTACAAGGAAATACAGCAGAGACTGAAAGAAAGTTTGATGAAAGAGATTAAGAAACCTCTTCGGTGTCTCTGCTGTGATTTCTCTGTAAAGAGAAATGGATTGGAACCTTTTCCTTTTCCCATCGATCTGAAATTTCCTATTCAAGTTGCGCCGCCTCCGCAAGACCCAAGAGAGGCTGCACGAGAAGGGTTTAGACTTTGTTTTATATTTGTTGCCCATTAAAAGCAATGAACACATGACACTTGCTATACGTCATCAGACTGACGGTTCAGGCGTGAGTTTGCTTCATTTGTTAAATAATAATAATAATAATAATGAAAAATATCCAAAATATTATGTGTTATGAATAATCAATTACGTGTGTCCACTAAAAATCAATATCGAAAATTAGATTTGTATATCATTTGCTAAAATAAGCCCAATATTAGCATAAATAGTAAAGTCAAATTTGGTGGAGTTGCCATAGCAATAGTTGAACGTAATTACTGTAGCAGTCTATGATACTGTAACAATAACAGCTACTGTAGCTGGTACTATGACATCCGGAATTTTTTTTTGTAAATAACCTCTTCTCTTGCCCATTTTTGTATCTAAGATTAAGATATCAATATACTTTCTTTTTATATTTTTTCTCTCTAAATTCTTTTACTTTGCTTTTATATTTCCTAGTTTTTGTAACAGTATGCATATTGTTAAGATATTATTTTTGCCTATCTTATTATAAAAATACCTAAGATTGTTCTTGTACACAAAATACCTTTTGAAGATATTAAAATTTTTAACACATAGAAAATCTTGAATTGCCTAATAGTTAAAAATTGGAGTTACGCGAGAAGCATTTTCCATAAAAATACAATCCAAATTTGGGAGTGAACACTGTCGAAGACTATGTCAATACTAAAATAGAATGCAGAAATGGTCAAGTTTATGTTTATACAGTCTAGGAATAATTTTAAGATGAAAAACAATTTAATTTTATTACACGATTAAAAATTATACTGACAGTGATTTATACCAAGATTAACTTTAGACTGCGTTGAGAAAAGCCTAGGAAACCAAAAATTCCCTGTTAGCTAGCTAGCTAGTCTCCCCAACTAGTAAAAAAAAAAAATGCTTTGGGAGAAGCTTGGAGACAAAGCTTCCAAAAAGTCAAAAGAACTTCCTTAAAAATGGATCTTGTCTTTTAAAGAGATGCCACTTTACACAATTCATGTCAAAGTGAAAATGACTTATTTTAATAGTGGAAAATTTCCCTCCACTTTTCTTAAGTCTTGGGTGGCAATCCTAAGCATATTTTGACCAAGATTTTGTTTCTTTTTAATTCTCCATGAAACACTTTAAGAATGAGTTAAAAATTAAGTGGAAAGTTAACCAAGTTTAAGCAATTGTTTATAAATAGGTGCATCCACGTCAAGAGTTTATTTTCTTCCTTTTTCTCTACAACACTAATTCATTTTTCCTTTTCTTCTTCTATTTCCTCCATAGAAAGAACCGGTTTTCTTCCTTGGTTTCTATCAAAATTTCTCTCCCACCTTCTGGAAAATCACTAGCTAAAAGTTAAAACAAAAGTGAAGACTTTGGTGGAATCTCTTGAGGATAGATCTTCAAAGGTATAACATCTAAACCTTTATTTTTAAAGCTAAGAATTAGTATATGATCTTATTTTAGTGATGTTGGTATATAATAAAGTTTTATTTATGTATATGTTATGGTCCTTGTAAGTTTATATTTATATAGTTTTAGTTTATGCATGTGTGGTGTGAAAAAAAGTTTAGATTTAGGTTATCATTTTATGTTTAGAAATATTTTTTGCTCACTTTAAGCTTAAAAATAATTACTTTAAAGGTTGGTTTTGAAGCATTCTTAAACCTGGAACCTTTTAACTCATAGTAACATGATTATTTTATATAAGCTGTTAAAAACTAGAATTTGAACTCAAAAATGATGTTTTTAGTATTTTTGTAAAAGCTGTCCCACTAAGTGTTGCAACACATTTGTATGACACCCAAAGTATATATTTCAAAATTGCCTAGTTTTTTATTTTAGAAGTTGAAATATTCGTTTTATTGTCTTCCAAGGCTGTCACAACAGCTGTAGCGAAATATGTGCTCATTAAGTGACTGCTTTTGCTAAGTGTTATAGAAGGCTTTGTAACACAATTGTACAACATCTGTAGTGCAGATTTCATTTCTACTCCATTTTTATTTTAAAAGTTTGAAACTACTTATTTTACTGTCCCCTTAGGTTTTGGTAGTAGCTTTAGAGCAAATCAGTAGTTGTTTTAACACCATTTCGTTAAGTGTTCAATGCGATATTGCAACACTCATAGTATGGATTTCGTTTATGCTCAGCTTTGATTTCCAAAAGTTAAGATGTTTATTTATTATGTGGCAAGATTATTTTAGCAATTTTAGTACATTTCGTGATTGATTCCGAAATTGTTTACGTTAGATGTTTCACAAGGTGTTGCAAAGAATAGTGCAATTTATGTTTTAAGTGAAATGACTCTCAAAAAGTCCGAATTATGATTTTTATAAAACATGAAAATTTTAAGTCTTGATGAGATAAATTTTGTGAAAAAACTTCTTAAAAATTTTGCCTTTAAAAAAAACCTTTAAACAAATTTATAAAAATAGTTTGATTGGTAAAGTTTACAAAATCACTACAAATGATAATGTTAAAGGTAGAAAATGAATTTTTAAAAAAACATGGAAGTTTTAGTCCTCGTTAAAATTGGGAACTTCTGTAAAGTAAATTTTTATTAAAACTTTCTTTGATGTATGGTTTATACATACTTTAGAACTAATAAAGAAAATACCATTTTGACACTAGTTTCAAAACAAAAGACCTGTTTAGTGGCAAAATCACTATTCACAATCAACAAAAGAATTGTAACACTTGAAAAGTTATAAGGGTCTACAATTCATAGTTTTACAAAATTCTGACTCCAATTTAATGTAATGTTTTCAATGTAACTTTAACATACGAATACATAGGTTTCAAACAGACTTCAAATTAAACAGAAAATCATAGAAGCTTAAGTCGTTGACTACCACATGACAATAACAATTACAGGTCAAATGTCCACACATGTTTAGCAGCTAATTATTGTATCCAATTTTCTGATAGTTAATTTCATAAAATGCGTTTAGTTCTTGAGGGCTACACTAGGCCTAACGAATTGAATAATAAACAAACATGGGCTTATAGGCCTAATAACACTATTCATATTTAAATGGATTTTTAGTTTAATAATAAGCCCAACATAAGTAATATGAGATATTAGTATGTCAAGTTATAAGAAGAACATAATTAATTAATTACTAAATTATATTGCATATTTACCTATTGTTAAGAATAGTGATAAGTTATGTTGTGTGATGATATATAATAATATGCTATATTGCATACACACTATAAGACAAGTGTAATAAGATAAGATAAGTTAAGTTAAAAGTGTTATACCAACCTCCTGACCTATAAGGAGGATACAAGACCTCTCCACTACGAAGAGGCATCCAATTTAGTATATCTTATGGTCTAGGGTTGTTGGGGACCTTCGCAAGCTTTAACTTCCTGATGATCGTGCGCAATGAGTACGTACACATAGGGGCCCATTAAACATAATAGATTAGATACATAAGATATGAACTCATAATGAAACATAATAAGCTCATACATGTTTTTACAAATGTTTTAAACTTGCTTTGCGAGAATATGTTTCCTATTTGCTAAGCGAAAGTTCACTCAGATATGTTCATGCTGTAGATAAGAAACCTGTCAGCAACTTGTGATGGACGGTGGTGAACGGCGGACAGATGGTAGAGATAAGTATGAATACCGCTTACAAAACGTTTCTTCCGAAATAGATTTTAAGAAAATCAAATATGGGTTTGTATATGCATGAATAGTTTTATGCAAGTATGATTTAAAAACGTGAATTAAAAATTTTACAGTCTTAGTCTATGTTTATGTTATTTAAGACTAATAAATTTTAATATACTTATATTAAAGGTTTAAATAAGTTAATTATAGTAATAATTAGTTTTAGAAATGTTTTTAAAAAATTTCCTTTTAATCAAGGAATTGTTTTAAGGAAATTAATTGAAGACTAATAAGTTGTACTATACTTATATCAAAAGTTTAAATAAATTAATTATAATGATAATTAGTTTAAGAAATGTTTTTAAAAGATTCATTTTTATTAAGGAATTTGTTTTAAGGAAATTAAATTAAGTAATTAGTATTAAGTCTAAAAAAGTATTCCGTAAATTTAGTACTTTACGATAAGTTTGAGATTTAAAATACGATCATGTAGTTAGGTAATGACCATATAAGTAGGGTCGTTACATAACATAGATCCTCACGTGGCAAAAATATAATCACCTTTATTTGTTTTCAAAGCAAGCTTCACATTTCAATTTCAACCCACAAATGAGAAGAACATAAAGATCATGTTAGCATCATTCTTTTTCTTTGTAATATTCTCAACCAAATTTAAAATCTGTCTAATAAATATTGCAAGAGCGACTCATAGATCGTAACCTATAAACTCAGATCTGGCTCCTATGTCTCCTCTTTGATGTTCAATTTTATACCTTTTAATAATATTTTATCATGTCAATTAAATTGTTACATCAATTAAAATATCTTAAAAAATCATTTAAGACGCTACATCATTTAAAATATGATGTCATAAAAGTTAAATCGTGTCATGTCATTTAAAAACAACTCATTAATTAAAAAGGTTAGTTGTTTAACACATTTTTTTTTTTTTTTTGTTTCTTTCTCTCATCGAACATAAACATTTGGGGTTAAATATTTCATTCGAGTTCGCCGCACTTCCCAACCACATAAGCGATCTCTTCTGTTATTCTCAATCACATAGCTCACTCCCTCTCAAAGTTGTCAATTGCAAAACCAAAAGCTTGTATATTATTCAAGATCATTAGCAAAACGTTGTCCTGGAAAAAGAAAATAAATAATGTGGGCTAGTGCGAGAAAAAAGGAAAAAAAAAAAAAAAAAGAATTTGGCAATATATTGAATGATATAACATTGATTTAGTTGACGCCATGATATGACATCGTATTTTAAGTGACGTGGTGTCTTAAATGATGCGTTAAGATATTTCAGTTGATATGATAATTTAATTGATATGACAAAATATTATTGAAGGAATATAAACAGAGACACTAAAGATGGGACATAGGAGCTGGATCCTATAAACTTACCACAACACGAAAATAAAAATAAAAATAAAAAACCAATATTCTTATTTTAAAAAATCCAAAATTATTCAGATGCGATACATCTCCTGTACAAAGGAAAAAAAAAAAAAAAAACATCTGAGAGTAACGAAAGAAACTACGATTAATGAAAGAGATGATCACAACGCCTCTTTGGTGCCTCTGCTGTTATTTCTTTGGTGTCTCTGCTGTGTTTGGGGCAAAAGGGCATTATCAAGCTATAAAATAGTTTCAACAACCTCCGCATGCGCTTTATGTAGGTTTATTTCTATCATTTTTGATAGAAAATTAGGCAAAAGAAGTGAAGTAAGATGATCTGAAAGTTTGAAATAATAAAGTCATAATTTTTAAAGTTTTAAAATTGCAAAATAAAGGATGCCTAAATTTCAAGTACCATTAATCTCAATAATGTTTTTAATTTAGGATAGTACGAAGAAGCAGTAAACAGTATATATTGCTTTTTGGAACGTCCAATAATCCGCAAGTTTATCAAACACGAAATCGTATACCACATAATTCTTATTAGTCCAATCCACACCATAAAATGCTATCTAATCGGATATGTCCCTAGTAGGGCCTCACAGTTTATCATCATTTCATGAATCAAATATTCGAGCTTTGAATCTTTTTTCCCCTTTTTTGGTGCTCAAGTTTAAAATTGTGTGGTTTTAAACTTTGAAACTTGAATGGGTAGCTTTGAATCATATAATTTAAATGATGGTTTAAACATGCATTTATAATATAAATGTTTAAATGAGAATAAAACATCACATTAGTTTTAAACAAGAATTAAAGTTTAAAAAATTATGGTTTATAAAGAAAAACGAGAATAAAAATAGTTTTTATTGTAAAAAATGGTTCAAAATGATTAAAATTTGAGAGGAGATCAAGTTCTAAAAATTGACAATTTAGTCCGTTTTAACAATTCTCACATTTCTAAATGTTTTAAAACTTACGCCTATCAAATATCTGTTCTTGTTGGCTTATAGGTTCAAAACCACTTAAAATGTTTTTAAATGCACAAATCAAATGGCACAAAAGTTGTGCTTCTTGTCTGGTTCAAATGCGGTGCTTGTGGCTTTCCTTTTAGTATTAAAGCCTTTATAATTTAAACTGTTAAAGTTTGTCTATTGGTTTAACTTCTTTCTAAAATAATTTTCAATACCACATATATATATATATATATATATATATATATATATTTTGCCAAAGGCATCGTTTTTGAAATTATCATTCCTAAATTTAGGTCCAGATTTTTCATGTAGGAAGCTAGTAATTAACTATTTGTTTCCAACTCACAAAAATTACGCTGAAAGACGGTCGGGAATTGGCGACCAAAGTCGGAAATGGTTGGCCATCTTTGTTAAGAAGTACAAATAATACTTCCAAAGAGTACTCTTTGAGGAATTTTGAATTAAAATTATAATCTAAAGGTGGCATTTTTTTTGGCATTCCTGTAATTAATTGCTCAAAAATTTAAGACCAGATAACAAAATAAAATTTTAAAACCTTTTGGCTCGATTTGCTCCCTCAATTTTGATAGTTGGTTGTTATCATATGTGACTACTCAACACCCCACGCTTACGGAGCCAAATGAGGGGCCCCCATCTTTTCTTTGGAAAAAAACCACCTGGTATCTAGACCTATTACTTAGAGACAAAGGGCCCCTTTAACTCTAAATGGAGTATACCTAACTAATCCGGATTCGAGCCGGATCATATACTCAACTAATCCGGATTCGAACTAGATTAGACCCATACGGAGAAGCTCTCCCAACACCTGCTTCTCCATATGCAAGACTCAAACTCGAGACTTTGTTTAAAGAAGAATGGGCTCCTTCCCACATAATCCTACAAGTTGTTGTTAATGAGGCCTCCGGTCTAATTGGCTCCCTTGAGCCCACTATTTGTTTTTTTTGATAAGTTTTTGCTTCTATATATCTTGTTTAGAACCGAAAAAAAAAATTTAATTCTAAATTTTATCTTAAATATTCTGCAATATTTCATGTATATCTTAAAATTGATCTAAAATATATCAATTTATCCTCCTAAATTTCTTTTTACTTTTAAAATGTATGCATAATAATGTTTTTAAAAGTTTCATTTATAGTTTTAATTTTGACTTCTAATTATACTGCATTATACAATTAATTTAGATTGAAATTTCAATTTAATTAAAGTCTCCCTCTCGCTTCATCACTGCCCACGTACCAAGTTTGATCATAATTGGGTTTGTACAATATTTATTATGTCTTTTCAAAAGGGAAAAAAAAAGAGAAAATTACAGGTTTTCCTTGTGTAGCATATATGATTCAAGATATTTATTATATTTTTACAAAAAAATGATTATGTATTATAAAATGCAGAAAAATAAATGTGAAAAATCCAGATAGCTATAAATTTCTTACAAATTCATAAATTTTCATTCACAAGGGTGTGATTAAACAAATTAATCTTAGCACTTACAAAGATGGGTGAAGAGATATATGTGATCCTCTAAAAGCTCATCCAAAGCAGTAGGATCGGGTCATGTAAACCCAACTTCTTGAGAGAAAAAAAGGGGGGTAAAAACGAAAAGATTCACACAGCAACATAAGCAGAAACTCTACATCCAAATTTTTGTTAAAAAAAAAAAAAACACACATAATTGCCTAAACACAACCAAAAGAGAATTTGATCTTCAAAGTACTATAAAGAAAATACTTTTACCGTACAAGAAATATGAAATCTAAGATTGAACATGCCTCAGATACAATGAATCTTCTTGTACATAGAGAGACAGCGGAGATTTTAAGGAATTAAACATGAATGTTATCATGCAAAAATCCAATAAATTTCCACTGTCGTCTCTATGTACAAAAGGATGAATTGGACACCAAATCAGAGTTGCATCACTTTTAGAGTTTTAGATTCCATCGCCGCCTCCACAAGATCCCCAAAAATCGAAGGGTTTAGTTTAGCTTCAGAGGAGAGTGTGTGACACGTGTTAGGCTGAGATCTTATGGTTTCTCTGGAGTTTCCTGGATCCAATGGCACACGCTTAGGATTTTTTTTTTTTCCTCAAGTAAAATGACAAAGTTATCACAAGCTGAATCTTTTCGTTTGTTAAAAAAATACTAACCTTTTTTTTTTTTTTTAAGTTGGTGAGTCTTTGAACCAAAGGAATAATACCGGCTTGGGAGTTTGATTGGAACTAATTGGTTAGAATTTTAAAAAAAAGATTCGAGTAAAAAACGAAACAGGTTAAAAACCAATATGAACTAACAAAAAACAAAACAAGTTAAAAACCGATGCACAACCTAATTTAGATTTCCTAAGTTAAAGCCTATTTCTTCTCTCCTTTCTATCATCCCAATCTCAACATTATAAATTTTTTTTTTTAATTTTAGCCCTCAAAATATATCACTCTTTCATTTTGCCCCATGTTCAAAATAACCCATCTCCTCAAGCTTTGTTCCCTCGACAAAAAAAATCTTTCTATCAAATTTATTTGTTATTTGAAAGAGAGTATACTAATAATTTAACAAGGATCCTCGTGGCCCAAATGTAATCACATCCATCTTCTTTCAAAGCAAACTTGCATCTATTCAATTTCACCCTCATGAGAAGAGCATGAAGATCATGTTAATATCATTCTTTTTTTTTTAATCTCCTCGACCAAATGTAGAATCCATTAAAATAATATTCCAAGGGTACAAAACACAAATATCGACCCAATATTAGAATCTCAAAAAAAAAAAAAGAGAGAGAGAAATTACCATGAAAGCTACTCACAAATCGTGGCGTATAAACTCACCAAAACATGAACAAAATAAAAATAAAAATAAAAAATTTAATACTATTCAGATCCAATACATCTCCTTATACAAAGAAAAACAACAGAGTATTAACGAAGAAAGTTGATTGATGAAAGAGATGATCATAATCCTCTTCAGTGTCTCTGTTGTCATTTCTTTGTACAAAGAAATGAATTGGAGCCTTTTTTTTTTTTTTGGTTTCCCATGGACAGGAGTATCGGAGATTCCTAAATATTCAAGCGCCGCCACAGCAGGAGGTATAAGAGTCTGCACACGAAGGGTTTTAGACTTGAAAGGGCACAGATTGTTTTCTATTTATCGCCAATCAAAACCTATCAACACATGACACCTGTAATATCTCATCATCTGACGGAGCGGGATTGAGATTGTTTATTTGCTGACACCTGTTAATCCATCAATCTGACGGTACGGAATTGAGATTGTTTTTTTGCTGATACCTGTTATATATCATCAATCTGACGGTACGGGACTGAGATTGTTTATTCGCTACCCTTTTATTTTCAAAAATTAAAAACCCTATCAAGGATATGGCCTGTTTTCAATTGACTTCAAGTTTTACCTCAAAAAAAATAAAATAAAATAAAATAATAATAATTGAAGTTGTTTATACATTATTTATTTGTTTATTTATTTTCTAATATCAAATGAAATGAAGTTGAATGCTTAATTATTTAACAGAGTATATTATAAATTTGCAATTTGTTCCAAAATTATACTCGTGGTCCCTATACCAAGCACTAGAAACAGAAAACATTGATTTGTTTTTTTTGCAATTTTTTAAAGTTAAAAAAATAGTTTCCAAAGTTTTTTTTTTAATTCTTATAATCAAAATCAAGTTATAAATATGGTTGTAGGCATAATCTAGCAATAAATTCACATTCGACTTCATTAAAAAGTGAAGATTTAAAACTCTTACTTTTAAATTTAACAAAAAAACAAAAAAGAGAACTAGCTGCACTCTTTTTCTCACTCTCTTTTACACTCGCTCCATTCACTGCTTGACACGTGGACTTCATTATCTTATTTTTCGTTTAAATAATACTTTATAATGTAAGTATATTCTATGTGTCAGTTAGTGATTGGAAATTATATAAATGAGAGTTAAAAATAGAGTGTTGCTAGTACTCCTAAAAAAAAAATCAAGGTACAAATGTGATTATAACTTAGCAGCTTAGCCTATACTGAAAACTTCAAATATTTTTGTTTAGTTGCTAGTTTATTAAGTTAAAAGTTCATTCCTAAAGTTTTCTCAATTAATTCTCATAGAAATAAGGTACGAATATGGTTGCAGTCTTGGCCTAAAGATAATTCCACACTTAATTTAGAGCTGAGGTCATAGAAAAATCACCAAACAAACCGTAGTGCTTGATTGGTTTGTAGTAGAAAGTTTGAACAGAAATTTAAATTTTTATGGATAAAACGATTGTAGAAAAAGACATTAAATTGTGGTCCAAACCATGAAACGAACGAGACAAAAATAACTCATGCACCACTGTAGTTTCTAGATTACTGAAGAAGAAACATTTCAGTTATGGACCAAAATTAGACCCCGTGTCAAGCACCCTATAATTTGGGCAGTTTCTTTTACCCATTGGTAGGTGTTGGTCTCGACATGGCACAAAATACATCGGCTCAACGCACGCGGTTTTCTCGACTTATTTCGGTTCTATTTATTTCAAATAAATCCTTATCATATGCTCAAGCCCAAGCCCAATAGCCCATCTAATAAGACCACAACTCATAAGCTCATGACCCTAAAGGTCATATATATTTATATTAATGTTAACACTTGCTTATACCCTACCAGCAGCCCAAGAAGCCATGCCATCCCTCTTCCTTGCTATGTTGGTTGTTCTTGTCTTTGTCATCATTATTTTTGTCTAAACCGACGGGTTGTCCCCTCCCTGGGGGTCAATCCCACCTTCAAGATATCGATGATCAATGAACTAAACCCCACGTACAACCCTAGTGTGAGATTTAAATTTCAAACCCCTATCATCTCTCTTTCATCACATCTAAGTTCTATCTTAAAATTATAAAAGCAATCTTAATTTTATTTTTGACCCCTAAACTATATTGCTCCTGTTATTTTGCCCTCGATGCTCAAAATGATTCATCTTCTCTTTCCAGTAACTTGAAAGAGAGCATATTAGTAATTTAACATGGATCCTCACGTGGCCGAAATATAATCACCATTCATCTTTTTCCAAAACAAACTTCTATCTTTTCAATTTCACTCCACGTGCGAATGAAAAGAACATAAATCATGTTAGCATCATTCTTCTTCCTTGCAATCTCCTCGGCCAAATTTAAAATCTGTCCAATAAATATTCAAAGGGTTCAAAACACAAATATCAATCAAATATTAGAATCGTAAAAAAAAAAAAAAAATCCAATATTAGAATCTACCAAATTTTTTAAAAAAAGAAACCACCATAAGGGCGATTCACGTAACTCACCAAAACATGAACACAAAAAAATAAAAAATAATAATCAGAACATTATTTCAGATCCAACACATCTCCTTATACAAAGAAAAATAGCTGAGAGTATTAATGAAAGAGATTATTAGAATTTCTTCAGCGTCCCTCATGTTATTTCTCTGTATAAAGAAAAGGATTGGAGCCTTTTTTTTTGGTTTCCCATAGATCGGGATCTGGAAGATTCCTAAATATTCAAGCGCCGTCCCCGGAGGAACCATACGAGGCTGCACACAAAAGGCTTTACAGGTGTTTAAAAAAGTAGTTAAAATTAATAATTTAAACTATGAATTAAAAAATTATAATATAAAACTTTGTCATGTTATAATTTTAAATTTAAACTAAAGACTACAACTATTTTTCAAAACACCTAATCCAACTCAAAAAGCAAAGATTGTTTTCCACTTATACCAATTAAAGCCTATGAACAAGCGACACTTAATACACTTCATTAAACTGACGGTACGGAGCTTGAGATTGCTTTTTTGTTACTTTTTTTTAAAAAAATATAAAACACGCTATTAAGGATAAGCCTTTTTTTTTTTTTCAATGTGGATTGGTTTTTTTCTTTTTTCTTTTTCACTTTATAAATGACTTAAAAGTTTGGGTGAGATCTACAGAAAAAAAAGCTTGGGTAAGATTGCTTGTGTATTATCTTTCAAAAAAATCCTATTAGGACTTTTTTTTTTTTTTTTGAAGAAATATATATTGAGGTGTGTTTTCAAATGACATAAGTTTTTTTTCTTTCTTTTTTCTTTTCGAATATCAAATGAAATGATTTAAAACCAAAACGAAATGAAGTGATTTTTTTTTTGAAAGAAAATAATAAAAAAAAAAGATGAATTCTTAGTTGGCCCAAGAATTATACGTTTGGTCGCTATACCGTTGCTAAGCATTGATTTTTTTTTAGGGATAAAGCATTGAAAATTTATAGCATTTTCTTTTGCAATTTTATTAAGTAAAAAATTAATTCCTAAAGATTTCTTGATTCTCATAGTTAGAGTTTAAGGCATTCCATTAGAAAAAAGAATCAAGGTATAAATGTGGTTATAGGCTTAAGCATTTTTGTTTATTAGTTGCAAGTTTATTAAGTTAAAAATTAATTCCTAAAGTTTTCGTAATTCTCATCATAATTAAACTAAAGTTATGAATATTACGATTTTAGGAGTTGCCTACCAATAATTATACACCTACTTTTGCGTTAAGGTCTCAAGTTAAAACTCATTTCTCCAGCCTCCTTAATCAATTCTCCATCAACATTTTAAAAATTACATTATTATTTTTAATTTTGCCCTCAAACTATTCACTTATTCATTCTGTCCACCAACGTTTACAATGATGGATCTATACCCGCATACTTTATTCCACTTGCAATGTTTCAATTTGGGTTGGCACAAAATGTGCCAGCCTATGGCTTGTCTCTTTTGGATCAGATTGAAGATTTAGGCCCAAACTAAAACTAAGCCGAACCAGTCAATTAGGTATATATATTTTTAATTTTTGTAAAATTCCCTTATAAAACTCTAGGGGGCCCAGGCTTGGGATTTGCTTTGCCCGATCTTAGGCCCATGTAGACTTTGGGCTAGGCTCGACCTCTCTTTTTATTAATCAAGCCAGGCTAGGCAAGCAGCCCTGGATTGGCATCTTTTTTTGCAAGTAAACTCATTTAGGTCAATTCAATCGTAACATAATTACGACCGAAAGAGGGCATATTAGTAAATTAACATGGATCTCCACATGGCCAAAATATAAGGGAGAAAGAGCAACATAACATATTTAGGTTAAAACTCAGTAAATAATGATATAGATTCAAAATGTGTAGTAAATAATATATTATGAGAAATTGAGAATAAAGACCCCTAAAATACCATCACCTCGTTATTCTCTATATCTCTCACCCTCTTTTCTTGCCGATGATGTTGGAGGTCAGAAAATACCATATTTATTATGTAAATACAAAAATTTACTTGCAACTTTGTCTGACAGTCAACGATCGAAAAATACAATATTTATTGAGAAATTCTATATTACCGTGTACTACAAAAATTTACCATCGATTTTGTCGAACCGTCGACGGCTAGGAAATTAAATATTTATCGAGAAATACCATATTTACTGCGTAATTGTAGACTTTGGATCTATAATCAAATATAAAATATGTTAATCCAAATTAATATGTTCTTTTTAATGGATTTGGGCCCTTAGATTACTGTTATTTAAATTCTTTAGCTTCGGAGAAAACTTATTAGGTTAATTGCTGAAAATAATAAATCAAAACTAAACAAAATAAAATAATGCTGAAGAGGTAAAAGATACTATACATGTAGATTTATAGTGGTTCACTCTATAAAAAAAGCTATGTCCACTATTTTTCACTATGCACAAATTCAAATGGTACAGATACAGGGATGATAGTAAGGAGAAATTTTGACAGAGTTTCTCTATGCTCTTTTTTTCGCGTCTACAATTGAAGACTACGTTCCTTTATATAGAGGGTAAAGAGGAGTCGGGACTTCTAACCAGTTGACAAAGTGGGGTAATAATGCTAGAGGTAACTGTAACAGTGAAACACGTGTCAATCTACGATAGGCCGTAAAAATTGTGCCCTCCCCATGTCTTAGTTCGTGGCTAGACATACTTATAACTATTAGATCATGTGAATCGATCCCATCAAATGAACACTTGGGAAACAAACCTGCAACCACAGAATGTTATCTGAATAAACCATTTAACAATTTTATATTCGATTGAATTGATGGAACCCATTGAAGACTTAACTCGTTCATACGTAAACGGTATTTCATACATCAAATAGCTCTGAACCATTCAGTTGTGTTAGACTCGCTCTAATCGCAATAGCTAAACCTCATTTTGGGCCTTTAATAGACAATTTGGGCTTTGACCAAATTGTATCTTAATAGTAACTAAAAAAATTCACCAGCGATTTTATCGAATTGCCAGCGGCTAAGAAAACAATATTACTCTAGCAATAATACGTATTATTGTGTAAATACAAAATTCACCAGCAACTTCATGGTACTGTCAAAAGCCCAGAAATACATTATTATTCTAGCAATACTATATTATCATCTAAATATAAAAATTCATTGGCGACTCCATGGACAATATTACTTTGATAATACTATATTATTGTGTAAATATTATATTTACATTCGATATAAAAATTTAATGGCTACGTCCTAAAACATCACTAGCATTGGCGATGTCGCCAACAGCAGATAAATATCAATTTTTCAATTAATGCAAAAAAAAAAAAACACAAAATCAACTTTTTCATAACCAAATTACAAAATCATTTTAGAAAAAGCAACAAATCCATTCCAACAAAAAAAAAAAAAAAAACACTATTTTTTTCTTCTTCTTTTTTTTGTTTCTAACAACCATAAAAATACAGAAAACTTTGCCAAAAAAATACAACACGATAATCATAAAAATAAAATTAGATAATAACAAATAAGATAATAACTGCTTTTCAATATCTCATTCCAGCACGATACCGACGGCGACAGAGAAGAGAATGACATACCGATATCTGCTCAAGCTTCAACGGTGAACGGCAAGAGGAGATCCAATTATGTGATCTAACAGCGACACATCGGATCTCGCTTCGCGGCTGCATTGAACATAAAATCTCCGATCTTCTTCTTTTACAGATCTCATCAAACAATCACCTTCTCAATCGCCGGATTTTCACCAGCACGAGCTTGCGACAAGCTCCAGCTAGCCACAACTTAGATTGCGACCACCACAACCAGATCTGGTCCAGCTAGCCACGGTAAAACAAGCTCTAACATTTGAGAACTGGAGGAAACCGATCGGAAAAGTAGAGAAAAGAGCGAAGAAACTCCATCGGTGATCTGCTTGCACTCCCAACAGTCGCCGATTCTAGAATTTGACACGAAGATGCTCCAACGAGAAGATTGGGGAATGTGGACAACGAAAGAAATGGAGAGAGAAAGGGAAGAAATAGAGAGAAGCAATGGAGGAGAGAGAATCAGAGATAGGAGGAGAGAGATGGACAGAAAACGTGAGGCTGATGGGAAAAAAAGAAGAAAAAGGAAATAGTTCATATTTGATGTAGCCGTATTTTTGAGTCACTGAATTATT